>JAOEHI010000795.1:0-13339 GCA_025447815.1 Percopsis transmontana
TCATCGCAGAGAGAACCAACCACAAATGACCATGCCCATGTTAGAAACTTGTTGTCTAGTATATAATACTGGTTCAGAAAATGATAAGTTGTTGAACTCCATGATCTGACATTATACATATCAGGGACATGCAGTGAGACCCAGGATTCTTATTTGTATTTTTAATATCTTTATTAAAACTGATTTTATTGATTTAAACAAAAAAAATTTTGCGTGCACACGTCACAGAGCAGAAGTTGAAAAGTGCAGTGAAGAAACCCGTAAGAGACATGGAAAAATATTTAACGGGGAAAGAAAGGCGGAGAGAGACAGAGATAATGACACAAACGACAGTCACCTGAAAGCTAAGACGAGGAAATACAACGAAGCGTATGTAGCGCTCGGCTTCACTGTGACTACGGGGGAAACGAGGAAAGACCGGTGTGTTTACTATGTCTTATAATGTTGGCAGCGGACAGCTCGAAACCAAATAAATGAAGGCGTCACTTACACACATTACACCCCAATAACGCTGATAAGCCGATTGAGTTTTTTCAGCGAAAACGTGCCGAATATTGCCAACAATCTTTGTGAATGCAACTTCGGTAATATCATATCATATAAGGTAGCATACCAAATTGCCCAGTGTAAAAAGCCCCACACTATAAGAGAGGAGCTGATACTGCCTGCAGCATTAGACACGTGTCTGTCATGCTGGATGACGCATTTCTTTTTTTTGCGGGACGGGGGGGGGGGGCGCGAAATGTTTTCTGCTTCCTAGGGGGGCGTAACAGAAAATTAATTGAGAAGCACTGCTGTAGAGGAAGGGGGCAGCGCCTTAACAACATCTAAGCCAGACACCCGCCCACAACTTGGAATGTAGATCTGTAAGGAGCCTTTGTTCTACAACCTCGCCCTACGGACCAGACATTTTTCATCCCCCAGCCTGAGGACCAGCTTGAGAGAGGCAGGTGTGGTCAAGCTGGGTCACTAGCTGAGGACACCTACAGCAAGGTTGGGAGAGCCGGACAGAGTTGAGCAAATTGGAGGCAGCTAGTGAAAGGGGTGTCTACTGGAGACCTTAATTAAAGTGATTGGAGTGTAGTCTGTAAGTGTGTCTCCAAATAGTTTTCTTTTAGTTTGTAGTTTACATTCTGTCAAGTCAACGAGGCGGCTCCTCAGACCCACTAGAAAGTCAGGTGGGCTAACTGCTAGCCTCTGGAGGCTCCCTTCTGCTACACAAGCTGCTACAGAGAGGCACTGAGGCTACCAGTTAGCTTAGCCAACCCACTAGAGACTTGTTAACTGTGAGGTTTGTGAACTGTCACTGACAGCCCTAGTCTCTCAGTATGTCGACATCAAGGTAATTAGAAAGGCTGCAGGAACCCGGGAAGCTCTCCAACATCATTCAAGTATATCGCCTGTGTGTGTGCGTGCGTGTTAAGCGGAACAGTGCGAGGTGAAGTTCTACTTATGTTATTGTTTAACGCGTGTACGCTCCACTTCACTACAGCCTCACATTACAGCTTACAGTAAATAATGTGGTTGAAAACTGGTTGGTTTTCACAGCATTACACACAGTCAATAGTACACAATACTCCCCCTCTTCTCTCCATGTTAATGAGGACATTACAGAGGACAGTCTGGTTACCAACACACACAGTGATTTACCAATGTGGAGTCTCCATTGGTCTTTACTGGGATGAATCAATCTTTAGGCTGCTCTAGGCTTTCAATCATAGATAAAGCAGATGAGCAGGCATAGAGAACAGAGTTTTTACCTTTTTGAACCACAAATTTAAAACTGGGAGCCTATCTTATGGTGATAATACATCTAGTTGACTATTTTTCAGGCTTTTCAGTCTGACACCTTACTAAATAAAAAACTAATAATGTCGCATACAAAGCAAGAGTTCAATAAATTGTCAGAAAAGGTGAAAATGGAACTAATGTGGAGAAGAAAGATGTAGGAAGAGGTTGAGGTTTGTGTTTGCTGGATCAGCTACCTGATAGCAACAAGGACTTCAAAGGTCATCAAATCTTAATTATAATACATTTATAAATCCAATGAACTAGGCTAATAATAATAATAACTTGTATTAGTACCTCGATGGAGGCGATACTGAAAAAAGTACCGGGTACTACTTTTGCCCGATGGAAAACCAAAAAAGGTGAGTCGAGTTGAGCCGGTACTATGCAGTGGAAATACGCCAAGAGAGAGAGCCGGGGCCTATCCATTGACCAGAAAACAGAGGACAGCTCTAGTCCTCTGGTCTGGTTTTGACACAAGATAGCCTGGGAGGCAGGGGAAATGATTAGATGTGGACCATTTCTAGGACAACATGGAAATTATATGAGGGGACAGGATCAAGGACTGGCCACTGAGGGGACAGACATCTTCCCTCTGGCTGACAATGAGCAGATTGACTGTGAGGACTGTCAGGAGACCAGTGGATGTGTCCTTAATTGTTTACTGGAGGGTATTGGCCTACAAAAACTTAGTTCTACATATATAAATGGAGTAAAAACGATTTTATTTTCTAGTAATTATAAAACCTTTTCTCTCAATAAGAACACACACACATATATAGAGAGAATTAAATGATTTTCCTCATTAGGAACGGTCATTACCTCATCATTTGCTGGGCTACAGTGTTGATCAGCCCAGCAAATGTGGTGTAATAAGGCCAGACAGGCATGGAGAGACAGAGCTGATCTTTAAACCGCTGACAACAGCTGATCTTTAAACCATTTAACATTTTACATTAGATTATTATGTTATTAGATGTTCCTTGTGCAAAGCTGCAATCCCTTCATAGAGACAGAAATATGTAGAGGTCAGGTGAAATTGCTCAGGGGGAATATTGGATTGAACACTATAAAAAGTTGTAGCCCTATGACTCCTCTTTTCACTCCATTTCCCACAGTGCCTTTCTCGGGTGAATGACCCTTCTCATAAGGAATTCTTTTGGAGTCGCACATCATAATGTTTATCGGGGATCATAAAGTTCTGTCTTTGGCTAGCCTGGAATTAGATTTTCACCACCAGTTTAAGAACAAAGTCATTCTGTTACCAAGTGTTTAATTCTCTGTGGCTCCTTCAGCCACAGACTCATCCAGCCTCGAGCCTCAAGGCGCTTTGGAGGCTCATTTGTGCCATCAGCCATCAGGTTCCACAACACCACAGCACCAAACAGAGAGACTATTCATGATCTCAATTAATTTCAGTTACATTTCATGGTTGTTATTGATTGTATAGTGTAAATAGTGTATTGATACTTTTACAATACTGCATCTGTTCTTTTATATTCCTTGTGCTGCTATGTCGCCCGAATTTTCCCCTACGGGGGATTTATAAAGTCATATCTTATCTTATCTCTCACACTCTATATAGACCCATATTTTTATAGTTAACCAGATAATTACAATTACAACAATTAGGTCATTTAGCAGACCTAGACCACTAGACTTCCCTGCCCCTGATAACCAACTATCGACCATCATTGCACATTCTGTATGTTAATAAAATCCCAGGTATGTAATTGAAAAGATTAATAAGCAGGAAATTAAGACTATCTTGAAAAGCTAGCTTCATACTCTATCCTATTTACTGTCAGGCTATAATGATGCATTTATATGCAATTTTTGACTGATTTTCATTTAATATTGAACACATGTGACATGCATATTAACCAACAAGGCTGCTGGTAATAATGAACCAACTGTGTAGAGATTTGCTGTCTGTGGGAAGCAATCATCATAAATAACCACCTCCCAGAAGAAAATAGAAACTCAGTGTCTTAATAATGTCAGAGAAAATGATTGACAAACAAACTTTGTTACAAAGGGAATGTTTGTGCTTTAATCCCAAAATCTTAATTTGATTTTGTAAAAAATATGAAACCATGACATATTGCTAAATTCAAAGACAGTGCTCATAATTATATTTTCATATTTATATCAAGATCTAAGCAGCATATTTGAAAATTACCCGTCAACTTGATCAAAGGTGGTCCAATCATGATACTGAATAGAAAGGTATGATTTTCTATTAAACTGGTATGGAGATGTTGTATTGAGGTAATTTGGTGCACAGCAGAGTTTCCATTAGCAGGTAATTTGCCTGGTAAAATGTATAAACAACCGATAAATTAAAAACTTCCCGGTCAAAATGTCCGGTAATAATAAACAGGACATTTGTGTTTTGACATCCTAACAGCCTATTACACCTACAGTACTACTTCAATTGCTTGTCTTGCGGGCACGTCGGCCATTTCTGTAGGACCATACTTTAGAATTAGTGATCTTTATAACTATGTATTCTACATGCACAAGCTGTTTCACAAGCACAATGTTGGTGTAATTAACAGATTCGCTGAAAATAAATGTTTTTATATGACTTGAACATTAACCAAGACTACAACGTATCACTCCTCATGAGCTGAACTGAACTGAACTGAACTGGTGTAATTAATAGATTTGCTGGGCTGGAAATAAATATTGCTTATATGCTTAGAACACTAAGCCACAACGTTAACACTCTTTTCGTGAGCTTAGCAGGACATCCCTTGCAGCGGTGGGTAAGTCCTACTTCAGAAAGTAAAAGTCCTGCCAGGTTTTCCTTCTGCTTGTTTATTTAAACAGGTCATTTCAATTACAGGGACTAATAATTTAAATCTATATCTAATCTATAAATCTAAAACTATTCGGACTGACATTGGGTAATGCGTAATACAATGTCATCCTTTGTAACGCTTCACGTACAAAGTAACATTGAGATAACATCCTGTTGGACTATGGGAAACCAGGCCTGGTATGCATATCAGTATGGCTTTACAGTTCCCCCTCCGTATCGATGTACAGTATGCAACCGACCTTTGAAATCAAAGCCCCCCTTTTGCTAGTCCGATTAGGAGGTCCTGTTGCCATGCCAACCTCTCCTTTATGACCTCTCTTTCCCTCCAGGACTCACACATAAGAATTACAGTTTCTCTTTCAGCTACAGGACTGTTGAAAAACGTTATTCTGATCCAAATCAACTATATTAGTTACCGCAGCTGCAACTACTTCCTGAGGACATCACAGCTCAGCTGATTCCCTAAAGACAGGTCTTCCCCCCAGGGTAACACATTCCAAACAAAAGCACAAAATCATAGAAGTTCTGTACGGGGTTAGGTGCTCCCGTAAGCTTATTAATTGTCGGAGGAAGCCAGATCCTCTCTTCCTTGCTTTCTCGCAGTTACAAAATGGTAGATGAGCGCACACCAATGCAGTGTTGTTTCTCATGTTCCTCATTGAGATGCTTGATTTAAAGTGTTACTGTATGCTTTTCATGCCTATATATTCAATGTAGATTTTAGTGTGTGTTTAATAAACGTGTTATTCTATAAAGCAGTATTTATCTGTTTTTTATTTACCAGATGACAATCAACACTCTGTGAAGTCTCACCACAAAATTCAAATTTATTGACTGATTAAATTAAATTAATCAAATTCAATTCTTTTAATCCATTAAAATGTTAACAGTGTAGCGGAAGTTAACGAAAAGCATTAACGTTAATTTTAATAACCCTGTCCGTCAAACCTGTGATGCAAACTGAAACTTCCAATGTTGGGCATAGGCAGGATGCGATTTGTGAAGAAATCAGAGGGGGGGAGGATGTTTTTATTCATGAAAATAAATAAAAAACGACAGTGTGCCCAAATGTTAGAATACCATAGGCATATCAATGATCCAGTCAGGTATATGGCTATCTATACATAAAAGAGGAAATAAAACGATAATAACAAATCCAACTGCATACCCCTCATTACGAGAGTAACTACAAACATCAATTGAAACATAAATTATGTTACAATTCAGAACTTCCTCACAGAACCCACAATCATAACATGCCACGGCGAGCCAGAATTTAAAAAAAATCACTGGCATATATGGGTCAACCTCTCCCTACACACCATTCAAAGTGTGTGCATGCTGCTGATGTTAACCTGTGACTGGCAAAAGATCTTGGAAACAAACATAACTATCAAGTCCAAGGCGTTACAAAGCTCGGAGCGTTTTTGCCTGCGTTTTCTATGCCCAGCCCTACTATGTAGAGGTGACCCTCAAAATGTACTTTTCTCTCTGATTGGTTACAGCCATCTACAGTCTACAGCTGGGTTGCTCTCACAAATCCAGATCATTGCATGATGTACGAAGACTGTACAGATGGTGGAACAGTAACTTGCATTATAAATATGATATCATCATACCATCATTATAAATAAGCAGAGCATTATGAATCTCCTTGGACTAAACAAGCCAACAAGCTGAGTGCTTTAACATTTTTCCACTTCAGAATGTGTCCTTCAGAAAGCATATTCCATTTGGGGATTTTAGTGTGGGAGAGAGGGCTTATTGTAGACTGAAGGGTATGCAAAGTTACTTCACAGCCATTTCTGTCTGCGATTAGGAGACAAATATTCATCAAACTGCCTCTTAACCTTGATCTGACAGAGGAGATTCATCCCAGGCACTACACTTAGGAACTAATTACTTGAACACTGCTGTAATGAAAGTTAATTTAACAGTTCTACAAAAATTCACACTTGAATTTACTTATAAAACTTAATCTGGTTCTTCCGATACATATACTATAACTTATATTCTAAATGGATTGCATGACTAAGCATTATTTATGCAAATTTTGCAATACAGTTTCTACTTATTTGCACTGAATTTAATTTACGACGTTTTAGGTAATTTGGGCAGCAAAGTTTGTACCAATATTCCAAATAAAATGAAAAAGTATTAAAATGTGATCAATTAGCCTATTTTTTATTTGTTAAAACTGGATTCGCTAAAATAAAATATAATATTTAAAAAAAAAGACATTACAGATGTCAATTTATTACCATTCCTTAACTGAATTTCCAGAAAAAAGTAATATATAACCAACATCATACCTTCATAACTTTACTGTGTGAAGGTTTTGGTCATATTTCCTACTCTGCAGTTCCAAATGTAACTCACAGCTCAGTCATATAGGAAGGAGTACACATTTACTGTGATGTGTAACACCAAGTGTTGTTGATTGATGTTTTCTTGAACTGAGAACCGGCCTAGTTTGTGCTCTCACAGATGTTAAAGCAGCAGACCAGTACAAAATTCGACATCTGAATGTGTGTGAGCTCTCACACACATTCAGATTCAGATTCTCACAAAGCTTGTTGCAGTGTTTGAGACTGAGGGAGGTCCATACAATATGACCATCCAATAAATAACTGCAGCCTGACACGACAAAGCCTAGGCTGCCAGCTACAGTACAAGACCAACACGAATGTAATATCTTGGTTAACACACTGTTGGTTTCTGCTGGAGAGGAACAGGAAGAGTAATGACTTCAAAGCCACAAGATGTGAAAAAGTAGCTCTCTTTCAAACACACCTGGTGCATTCACTATTACAAAACATTCTGATTGGTTCAGTATTTAGGCTTCCTTGTGTTGTTTCTAAAGGATCTGAACAGGAACCCCCCAAAAATCAGATTCTGAAAGTTTACCGTTATGGTCTGACCCAGTCCTGTTTGTCTTCTAGGGATTATTATTATTATTAAATTATTATGCCACAAAATATTGCCTTAGAAGACTGTGATGGTATGCATTGTTTGGGTGAAAAATGGATTGTGACAACAAAGTTTGCGATCTCTTGACACACAACTTAGATTCCCGTACGATCCCATACATCATATCCCACGCCATCATTGTTAATCACCATCTTCATCACTAGCACAAAGATACAGCAGGGGTCTAGGGGGGTTTCAACGAGTCGTGAAGTAAAATACATTCCACACTTGAACCATGTATCAATGTAAATGTATCATGACAAGCATTGTATATTAAGCCATGTGTTTAATTGACTGTGTATTCATAACTCATATGGAAATGCCCTTATAGACAATTAGAGATTACTATTTACGATTACAGTTGATTTTTTTATTACATATGTGTATATACAGTACTGTGCAAAAGTTTTAGGCCGGTGTGAAAGAAAGCTTTAAAAAAAATCGACATGTAATAATCAATATTGGGTGTGACCACCCCTTGCCTTCAAAACCGTTCACTCAGTCATACTCGCGCATTTTGTTCATTGATTAAAAAAAACTATTAACATATCTATTTTTGAAAGCATTCTTACTTTACAGCATTTTTTCACACCGGCCTTAAACTTTTGTACAGTACACACACACACACACAAATATATCAGTGTTTAAATATGTATTAAATATTAGCCACAGGTGTAGAGAGTGGCATACAATACTCATTTCACAGTTCATATTCCAGATAACCCAAAGTCCATCAGTAAGAGACAGAACTATTAGACTGCCTGGAACTCTGCACTGTCCATCTAAATGTATTAAGAGTCATACATATCCTCTCTCTACTGTGTAGCTATGTGGTTGTCAGCTGGCCAGATTTGGACTGAGTAGGTATATTTTACACTGTAAGAACATGAAGATTGAGTTCAAATGTAAATTTCTTGAACCTCTTTTATATTAAACCTCGGCCATGATTGACATTGCATATTGTATCCGCGGTGGCACATTTACAATAGCAGGTCATTTTTTTCTTTAAAACTCGTACTGTATGCACGTAAGGGCATCTATTCTACTCTAAGTGCTGGTTAAATACAAAAGTTGATAGAGAAACTTCAGGAGAAGATAACATTCACCCCATTAACTTCACTTTCAGAAAATGTTCAATCTCCATTTTTTGGTTGGGTCAGTGCTGCACATAAAAAACTGGCTTCCTATTAGCATTTAGAAAGCAGCAGTGGCTACTTTCCTTTGGAAAATGGAAAGGGAGAAAAAAGGATATTTTTTTCAGCGAGGGTCACTGACGAGTCAGGAGTCTCTCCAGGGGGTTTCAGCTCTTAACAACTGAGCTGTTGCCCTGTTAACAATCCTGACATGGACCAGTCATGTTTCACCTTCCACATGCCAGGATCTTTAGACATAATTACCAGAGAAGGACTTTAAACATGTAGAAATGAGAGGAGAAAAAGAGTAAGAGTAAAGGTCGATGGGCCAATACGTGCTAAAAACACAACCCAGTATCACGCTATATAATAATCTATTAAATAGTGCTGGTTGTTGTAGATTGTGCTTTTTACAGATTTGACACTCGGGAGGAGAGACTTGTTCATAATCCACTTATGATAATAATGTTTTACAGGTGTGATCCCCATCATGAAATACCAAGCCATATTTCCTTTACTGTACCATGTTTCTATATTACAAGTCCAAACTCCAGCAAGGCATTTATTTGTTAGGAAGCAGGCAATAGTTAATTCACTGATCCTCAAATTGTAGGCATACTCTTGGGCCATTATGAATATTTACAGAAAGACGTGGATTTAATCAAATGTGTTCAGATTATGTTTGTCAAGAAGATTATTCCTTGGGTTTATCAACTTTCAATTTCAGTTTCTGTCTGTGATGCGTGGTGAGGGTGTCATTTGTATTTATGTGTCTAAAATAATTCATTCAATGTATATGGTTACGTTAAAGCCTGCATATGGAGACTTTAACAGTAGGATACGCAACAGCTGGTGAGTGGAGCCTACTGTGCAATGTTTGTGCAGCCAATCAGAGACAGTAGGATGTGCATACAGGTGGACGTGTGGGTAATTTTATATAGAATCTGTGCCTGGGTTGTGCTATGCAAACTAGTTGAGTTCCCTTGTAATTGCCCATGACATCACTATAAAAACGTACATTAGATGTCTTTTTTATTTTATGTTTCAAGGATACTAATGAAATGCATCTCAGCATAGTTATTTAAATATCCCAGTGTTACCAGCCAGAGGACAAACAAATCCTTTGTTAACTTATTAAAGTCATGAAAACCATTAGAGGACATCAATCTTGTGATCCGAATGAAATCATTTTCATCCAGAGATGATGAATTCATCTGAGCAGCAGTGCCCTGGACAACTATACGGCAGCTAATACAGAATGTCCTGTTCATTATTCCACATGGTCACATAACTATTCAATGGTTACTGCTGAAATAATCTTATCTTAACATTTCAGCTTCCACTCAAAGTCTTCATGGAACTAAAATTGAGCTTTTCAGAGCTTCAGTTTCACAGCTTTTAGTAAGCAGGTTGATGGGCACTCGTATGCCAGTATATGCCAAAAGCATGACAAAAAGTCAGTTTCATATATCCTGGGGGAAAAATAAATTAAAAAGGTTGACAACTCATCCTTCACAAGTATATACTAAGGTTACTGGTAGACAGCATTCTGTGGCAGCATATGTGCACTCCCGACATCTAGGCTACGCATGTGGCTAAGATGATTAATGCTAGACATGAAACTGCTGTTCTGGGTTAAGGTTAGGTTGAGAACCAGTATACAGGTTAATATTAGCCTTCTGGGCTAGCCAACACAAGAATTTTGGCGTTCCCCAATGAGCTGGCTGGTCAGAATACATTATGTTACCTGTGACACATTGACCAATTAGAGCACACAGTGGCTCAATAGAGGTTGACTTACAAATGGCTAAATTTGTGATAGCCTTTATTCTTTACCAGTCCTATGCTAAACTGGTTTTAAAAAAATGCCATAATATACTGTATGTGTGTCACAAGGCGGAAAGGTGAGTGCAGGCGCAAGCCGGAGAGACACAGGAGAAACGAGGCAGCATACGAGCCATGCTCGACGTTTATTTTACACTTACAGGATATGCAGTACAAGCCTTCTGGCAAAAGACCAGAACATACAAAGAACGCCGGCATGAATCACCACCGGTCAAACCTAAATAGTCTGACTAATTATACAGGTGCACAGATTGCCCAATGCGGCACAGGTGTGCGGCTGGGTTGTGTGGAGCGGGAGCGTGGCAGGGAGCCCGTGCGGCGTACACCGGCGCTCCCTACCGAGAACAGGACATGGCAATGTGCTAGTAATACACAAAACACGGAAGAGTAAAAAAAATGAATCCTCTTTTGTTTATTAGTTTTAGTGTTATTAGTTTATTAGTAAGCATACTGAATATCTTTCAATTTAAATATGTGTTTTGGGGGAAATGTTGTGGATGACTGCATCAGTATATTACCAAGCAGGTTTACCTATTTAAATTATTATAAATTATTATGTGTAATATTCCCATGACAAGACTGTTGTGTACAGTCATTATGCATATGTGACAACAAATTCAAACAGCAAATGTGCCAGATCTGCATAACACCACCACCTGGAAGCCAGAGACCTAGATAAAGCAGGAAGGAATTTAAAGCCCCTTTTACACTGTACTGGCCCGGTACTATGGCCCTGGAACTAGACATTCTGGAACCTTTCAGTCCTATATATTGAAATGCACATTATTCACCACACGTGACTGAAACTGCTTTGTTCACAGGTTAAACAGAACAAGGGAGGAATGGCTCGCATTTAGGAATAGTATGTAGTAATATTTTACCACAACATACAACCTGTTTAATCGCCACCAGCTTTTGGCTAGCTTTCTGCCAGTTCCGGGACATGAAACAGGTTTACAACAAGACCATAGCAGCTGAAGAGGATGTTACGGTCTTGTATCTGTGAGTTCCAAACAGATACTGTATTCTCACGCATCCTCCACAATCCTGCTTCAGATTCCTGCTCTTTTAATACAGGCCAAGTCTGCATCTCTTGAACATTTGTAAGTAAAAAATAAAAATAAAAATAAAACAGTATAGAGATGTTGTGCTGTGTCCTGATTTATATGGGTCTCCAATCAACTTTTGAGGGTCTACTTGAGTGGAACAGAATTTGACACAAAAAAACAACAACTTCAGGACAGTTTGAGCATTGCTCTGCTCTTTGTACACTATGCATTCAGTTCCATCAATAGACAGACGATTCATGACATTTGTAAAATGCCAACAGAGAATCAGAGGTTTAACATTTCACATGAAGAAAAAGAGGTTGATCTAAGGAATTTAGCTTAGGGGTTGTAGCAACAGATCTTGATCATCCATTTTTTCAGTAAGATCGGCCGATAGCATGTTCCCCCTAAAGGCTACAGTTTTTATGTCTTACTAACTCAGATTGCCAATCTAGCCAACCACCGAAATTGTGCTCATCTTGGAAGCCATAGAACTCTCTTATTGTCCAATTATGTATTAAAACAAGTCACAAAGTTGTGCTGTTGATTTGACCTGCATAATCCATCATTAGTAGAATTTGATGATGGTATTAAAACTTCTTAATAAAAGCCTCCAGTGTAGAGAAGGCCCTGTGTAACTTGTAACCCCACTGGATAGTTATAATAGTCACGACTTGAATTAACCTAACAAATCAGTTGGGGCTAAAGTGGTTCCATAACGGTCAATTTAAGTTCACTCAATCAGACTAATTCGAGCCAGGTTCAAGTAGTCAGGATAATTGCGTGTGCTCGCTAGTCTTAAGCAGCCGAGAGGTCGACCATGAATCAAAAATCGATGCACCATGGCATAGATTTGAGTCATTTTATGTAGCATAAGCCTAGAGTACATTTAATATCACATACCATATAATTTAACATGTATGTAGGTCTATATCTTATTATTGATCACTGTATAATATATAATTATTTATTTAAGTTGATTTTCTATGAACTGTAATTTTTTGACTGATAGTGGTTAATAAAGTAAAATAATATGGCAGCACACCATAAAGTCAGCACGCCATAAAGTCAGTAAAATCCTCGCTCTCCCATCGGGTCAGTGTTACAGTGTAACAGGGTCAAGTGTTAGCCTGACAGTTAGCCTGCCCCAGACCAGGTTAGTTTCCCAGCATAAGTCGCCATAGTAACTGAGTTTGAATCAACTGAAAATGAGTCAGACTAACCGAAAGAAGCCTGGCTTATTCGATAAACTCGGTTGTTGTTGTTTATTAGGTAATTTCAAGAAAGTATATGATTACAAACTATTTTTTTAATGCTTTAACTCATCATACTCATGGATTATGCAGACTCAAAGCCAGCATCTCTGAGGCATCATGACTGCTGTCACCATGTTTCAGTGGGAATTGCGGGCTCACGTTCAGCCCTAAACTAGACCAGGCTTTGTCTAACTTTTTTAATACATGTTTGGACAACAATATAGTTCCATGGCTATCAAAATAAGTACAATTAGATCTGAGATAGATTGCCCAAGTGGGCAGGAGAAACAATTTCATGAGTTTGCTCCTTTCGTAGGTTGGACGTGTGTGAGACAGAGTGAAAGATTGAGATGGTCAGTGATGTGCCTGAACGCATTCATTGAATTATAGTTCATGAACGATAGTTCATGAACGCGTTCATATTTTGGGTGAACGTGAACTGAACGTACTGTATTACTGCCTGATGAACAT
>JAOEHI010000796.1:0-13336 GCA_025447815.1 Percopsis transmontana
TTTTTTAATTTATAAACAATTTTTCTTTTTATAAAATTTTTTTTTTTTTTTCCCCCCTTTTTATGTTTTTGGTTTTACCCCCCCCCCCCCCCCCCCCAAATTGCATATGTACAGTAGTAGCCAATCAGGATCACTTGCACAGATTCTGTCCGAATATGCCAATTGCAGAAGTTAGCATGTGACAGCGGATGATGGTGTTCAGTCAGACTACAGTGGAAGTAACCAGCGTCTATTTTCTCTCGGTTGTAGAGATGGTTTTCAAAGTTACCGCCCGTCTTGACCTTTGAACTGTCCAGATTTGAGTTCAATGCTCAACTTGGACGCCCAGAGAAGATCCACAAGAAACTAGAGTTCCCACAAATCGTTTATATGGACAGGTGAGCGTTACACAAATGCAACCATCCTAGATTAGATGTCCCCTGCTTTCTACAGTGGTCCATCAGTCAATCATTTCCACTGTACAATAAAGAGGGATGTATTCCAAGAACCTTCTAAGTGTGTCTTCGGTTGGAACTGAACTATTGGTAGCCTCAAGATGAACTAATATGTAATGCATGTATTTTGACTTTGTTTTGATTACAGTTCATGTAAAGATCTAAACTAAGGATGTAAATTTAAGATCGACTGATGGTGGTTTTTGTGCTCAGATACCTTTACAAAAACATGGAGACGACACATGGCAGGAGGGCAGAAGTGAAAAGATTAAAGGATCAACTTGCAGTTCTTCATCAGAAACTTGAGTGGTAGGTTAACGCTAGGATGTGCAGAACGTAGTGTTTCTGTTAGACTTTCATGTAAATAAATAGTAAAATGACAAGTTGAATTCATGATTTGTTGCACACAAACGGTGTGTAACAAATATATAGCTCTGTATTTATATATGTTTTTTTTTTATATATCAAAAAGGTAATTTGACTCATTACTGGCTTTCAGTAATATAAGATGGATGTTTTTTTAAAGGCCCTCTGTGTGTGTGTGTGTTGTCTCAACCAAACACCGTCTTTATTCACAGTTACAAAAACTATGGCTCAGGACCGACCAAGTACCCCTTGGCTGACATGCTGCAGTTTGTGCTGGAGTTTGCCACCACCAGGCCCACGAGTGTGTCCCTAGCCGAGGACCTTAGGAAGACTGCCTCTTCGCCTGTCCAGCAACTTGCAGACCCCATCTCAGAGGACAACAGGTTAAGGCCTACACTCAAAAGAACCAATCACAGAGAAGCTGTCCCTAGCAACAGAACTCTCAGGGAGGTCTCTGGTCCAACTAGCAAAATTAGCTTCTTTTTTTTAAGCTTTCTCTAATAGTAATACTCATTTTGATTGACAATACACTCGACATTTAATTTACTATAATTTGAAATCAGCTTTCCATACTGTTTTTGTCAGTTTGAGATTCAAAGGGCTTCAGAAGGCCCATGTTTCACACAGACAGTGAGCAGCCCTCAAGCCTTATCTCGCAACACTTAACTTGGTGGCATTATGTCTGGCACCAGTAAACCTTAATACTAGGCCACAGTGACTAAAGATAGCTCCCTGGGAATAGAGCTGAATGGAATCTGGCAATGCTTGCGAGCTACAGTAAAGGTTCAGACCCTACTGTAAAAGCCTCAGATGCTTACAGTATACAGTGGGTAACCTTTCATTCAGTTACCAAGAGACTTCCAAGGTCATACTCTCTTTGTCTTCCCTTCTCTTCTGTAGTCAGGCCTCAGATCAGTTGGATGGAGGGTCGATCTCCGCCTGCCAAAGGACCCCCATCTACAAGCCTTTTACTCAGTGTAGGCCTCCCATGGACTGCCCCCCTCACCCGGCCCCTCATAGCATCAGCGAAGAAGAGCTGCATCACGTGAGGACCTGCCTGCAGCGCTGGAGGACCGAGGTGGAGAACAACGTCGACGGTAGCTAACCATTCTTTTTTTGTTCACAGTCAAATGTATATATTTATTTGTATTCCTAAACTATAAGCCCTATTTACCACCATCACGGCAACATTGTTCTTCACATTTTGATGACATCACAAGTCCGTCTCTATTTTTTGCTGCTCTTTGATAAGACTTTTCCTTTTATTGTTTGTAATTTGACTATAGAGGCTAATTACATTGTTTCAGCAAGCTCTGTTATTGACAGGTGTGTGTGTGTGTGTTTAGAGTTAAAGGCCAGCATTGAGCGAGTCAGTCAAGCCCTGGAGGGCATGTACTCAGATAACAGCCTCTGTCAGGTAAGCTCTCCGCCCCACACTTACCCGGTTCATACTGACAGATAGCAAATCAATCTCCCCCATCCAGCCGGCACTGTATGTGCGATACGTGTTCAACGCCTCTCGGGCCACCGTAGCCCTGCCGCAGCTCTGTTTAGCTAGTCCTTGAGCTAGTCCTGGTTCCCACGTTTCCTTTTGTATGGTGAATTAGTATTGAATGACGTGTTTGCCTCACTGCGAGTTTATAATCATTGAAAATAGATGACTTTACAGAGCTCATTTACTCACAGATAACTGTGTGTTCGCCAGATGGACGGCACACACAAAACAATCCAAAGATGTCATTATTATAATTTGTTAATTAGGAAGGAATCAAAATAAACACATGGTATTCTAGTACACAGCAGTGTGTGCATGTGTTACCAGAAGACCAACCAATCAGTGTTGAATCCCTTCCTCCCATGTGACCCCCATGTGACCCCCACGTGACCCCCACGTGACCCAGGTACCCTACAGGCTGCACGCGGTGCTCGTGCACGAGGGCCAGGCCCAGGCGGGCCACTACTGGGCCTACGTCTACGACCACGGCAAGCAGCGCTGGATGAAGTACAACGACATCTCCGTCGCCGAGGCCTCCTGGGAGGAGCTGGTGCGCGACTCGCACGGCGGCACCACCAACGCCAGCGCCTACTGCCTCATGTACATCGACGACGCGCAGGCACACCTCGTCGCAGGTGCCGACACTCAACATCTTGGGACGCTTGAGAATGTAGCTTTGAGCTTCTAACATCTACCGTAGAAGGTTGAGGTTCGGGAGGGGGGGCGCAATTGAGGAGCGTACCAACATTGTGGCTTTAACGCTGTAAACCATGTTACTGCCCTATCTAATGCAATTGAACGTAATAACGTAATGCGATGTTATCTACCGTTAGAATACTACCTAAGGCTGCGAGTTGGTGTCTGCTTTACATTATAATCCTCTGGGGCAGACCGTGTTTTCACAAAAGGCCCTGCGCTAGGCGCTTCTTTCTGTAGCTCAGGGCGTCTTTTTCAGTTGAAAGAAGTTCTGCTTCACAGAAAATTACGCCCTACGTCAACCGCTTCTTTGACAGCTGAACCGAGATCCCAAGTGGAGTAGTGAGACCTGTCTTTTCCCATAACTATCAAAAATGGAGACGGTAGCGGTAGCGGCCCTCTCCAATGGCATGCACCCATAAACGTCGGGGCAAGCAGAGCCAGTTTTGTAACTGTTATCGCAAAAATGTTGCAGTAGCTGTTATGACAACAAAAGATGCTCTCAACTGCTTTTTGAAACAACCGCTGTCAGCGCTTGTTGGAAAAGCGCCCCAGACAACGTTCTTCATCACATAAAGAGGTTGCATGGGAATGCAGCTTTAACGGTACCTTTGTCCCTCCCAGAAGATGCAGATGATGAGACCGGCCAGGTCCTGCTGGGCATGGACTCACTGCCCCCCGTCCTTAGCCGCTACGTGCAAGAAGACAACCGCTGGTTCCAGCAGGAGATCAGCGAGTGGGAGGAGCAGTTCAGCCAGACAGCGCCCCCTCAAGGGGAACTGGTGTCGGCTTCAGCTACGGCGGCCCCGGAGTCCCCCAGTCCCAGTCCTGTTACGTCACCGCAGCTGCCAGCTGACCCGGCCACGGAGCCAGGGCCCGCCACTCAAGAGCTGGACCCGCCAACTGCCCCCGAGCCTCCGCCCCATCCTGAAGCGGAGACGGAGGGGCCAGGGCCCGCTCCCGAGGAGACGCCTGAAGGTTCGTGGGGTTTGTTTCAGGTTGAGGAGGGTTGAGGAGAAGACGTCCGTTTCTTCTGTTGGTCATTGACCTTCATTTGGGGGCTTGGTCAGATCATGCAGACCCTGACTACACATAACGATACGAACGATACGATACTCGAAACAAGCTCAATAAAAAGTTGTCCAGTCTGTACTCTAAAGACTAAACTCCAAACCCCAATTTTGACAGGCCTTGATTGGATTAGGAAGTTAACGTTACTTTTACTGTATAAAGTTGCATTAACTTCAGTCTCGCTTTTAAATGTATTTTATTGGGAACATTTGTATTGGGAACATTTGTATTGATCACGCTGTAACAAAACCACTAATGCAAACTGTGCAGCCCGGTCAGAATGGATCGGAGCACACCTAGCTAGTGTGTCGCACGTATGGGCTAACGTGGCGTCTCCTCATCAAAACAATATCTACTTCTAGAAGTAATACGTTAATATTGTTTACGTTAACAAGATAACGCTCAAGCGATGATCTTTGGGTATGAAGGCATTAGACTCGCGTGGGAAGACAAGAAAGCATATAGCCAGCAGCAAACGCCTGCCATCACCCAGTATTGTTCTGTATTCCCATCGGGAGCATCACCAAAGTCCAGCCCCCTTTGTTTTGCCAGTATGGACATGAAATAGGTCTTAAATTGCCTTCCTAACGGTCTCTATAAAGGTCTTGAATGTAACTTGACGCTTATCGCCCACCTCTCCTTCTTTGCCCCCAGAGCGGTCCCTGAGCCCGGAGACTGCCGTACGCAACCCCCCCGGGGGCATCGGTGCCGTGCCGCCCACCCCAGACCCCGGCGAAAACCACGACTCAGTTGGTACCACCCATGTCCCTGGGGAGCAGCTGCACACTCCCCCCCGCCCACCCTTAGAATATGGGTCAGAGACCGTTGGCCACACTCGCGTATGTATACATGTACATCTGGGTCAGAGATCCCGTTTCAGCATTTAGCAGAGTGACAGGCTTGCTGGTCAGGTTGCTTTGAGAGCTGCGTTGACTCACACGAGGCTTAGCTCGGTTGGAGTAAAGGTCGGTGCTTTTTTGTCCAATAGGCAAGTCCCATTGTTAGTAGCGATGGGCATTTGGAGTGATTTAGTAGGCAAGCCTTTTCTGTTGAATAGATTTCAGAAACCTTACCAGGCAGTTAATTAAAGCAGTTCAACATTAGCCTACAAAAAACCCATGCGTATCATTGCTCAAACACAAAAGCACCAACCAAATTATCCATGTGTCTAAGTCATTTTTTAATGTTAATAACATTTCTAGGCAAGTCGAGTGGGTAATGAGTACTCGGTTACTCTTGCCCATTCCTAATTATTTAGTTAATAGGTAATATGACTTTACACTGCTACATGAGTATGTATGCTTTGGCAACCAAGGTATTCAGCGCTATCCAAAGAATACGTAAATGGATGGTGCAATGATATGTTTGCATAGCTCGTTAGGGAAATGACATGGAACGTACATTAGTTTGATCACTTGTTGGGACCTTTTCTAGTGAATACCTTTTTGTACTGTACGTTGGTCAATACATAGGACATTGCTCTGCTGTGCGAAGGTGGGGATTTACCTGTGGTAATGCGACTGCTAGGGTTTCCTTCTCTTTTTTTGAACAGGGGTCAGCACATTGTGAACATGTGAACTTATTCAGACACAGACTGTCGAAAGAATTCCTCAGGGGGTTCTGGAGCCGTCCACCAACACTGTAGACCATCTGTTGCGCTCAGCTGTTGGTGGCCAGATCCCTGACCTCCTTGGTCTAGAAGTGGATTCATGGCCTCTGGCCAGGCGTCTGACTGAATATCTGTTAAGGCGGTTCTGACACCACATGTACACCAGTAGCCATTTTCAAATCCCTGCTGGGAGGTGGGGGGTGTGTGTGCGTGTGTTGTTTGGTGAGACTCTTAAATTAGAACATGTTGTTTACATTACTGTTGCACTGTGTTGGTGTCACACGAGAAGGTTATTAGATCTTTAATCCTCGTAGGTGAGTATTGATCAGTATAAAGTCCAGTATTATAACACTGTTTGCCTGGGCAAACCTGTACTGATTTACAGAGCTCTCTTCACAAGTTGGAGTTAGAGAACAGAGAAGTACGTGATAATAGGAGCATACTGCCCACATTCTAACATCTTGTTTACATGCCCGGTACAGTGTATTAACCACAATATGTTGTACATATTGGTGGGCACCTTAGGTATATAAACAATGTTGTTATGCCCTCTAGTGGCCAACGTGTTTATTTCCTTCTACAGACCTGTCCTGAACATAGTGGAAAGTGTCTGCATTTAACAATCAGCGGTTAGGCCTAGATTATATTTATATTTATACTTATATAAGTAGACAATACCGCTATTATCAGAATAGAAAAATTTTTTAAAAAAAATTACATTCCTTGCAACCAAATTCCCATTAAGCAGAGCTGAGCACTTCTTTTCATGCTGGGAGATAATTGGTAGTTAATTTTTATCTTTTAGTTGATAAATCAAATCAAAACCATCAGTCCCTTTCTTTCAACTGTAACAAAATATAGTCACATTAGCTTCCTCAGTGACTGCCATGACAACAGCGTTGATATAGAAGTAGGTGTGTCTCATGTTGAACCAACCCGCCCCCTGCAGGCTCTGAGCCCCGCGGCGGAGACGGGGCCCCGGACAGCAACGAACCTCCACGAGGACCAAGACGCCCCCGAGGAGGCGGCCCTCGACGCCGGTGGGGCTCCTGCACCCGAGGCGGACGCAGATGCGGGGGCTGCGGAGGCCGAAGCGGACCAGGAGGACGGGGGGCGGGCAGAGGCCCCGGCCCGCCGGCGCCGGCGGCAGACGGAGGACGAGGTCTCGGAGGTGGAGATTCCCAACGTTGGCAGGCTAATGGTGCGGTCCGATGCCGACGGGTACAACGAAGAAGTGAGCTCACGTAACCATATGCTGTAACTACACTATAGCTGTTACTATGTTTATGTGTGTACGCAGTGGCTCGCAGTTCCACAGAAACCTCTGCTAGAGGTGAAAGAATCTCTTGTAACTAACTGTGTCAATGCGCCTTACGTCTAGATGATGCTAACTCCAGCCATGCAGGGTGTCATCCTGGCTATAGCCAAGGCCAGGCAGACCTTTGACAAGGACGGACCTGAGGCGGGCCTCATCAAGGTACACTTTCAGGGGGGTGTTGTGGGAGCCGGCATCTCCCATCGGCTTTATGATGCAACGCTGGCTCATGTTGCTTTTGTAACCCTGGCTGAGACGGAGACACAGAGACAAGAAGGCAGTTGAGTAGATGAAATAAAAGATACGTTACCGAACTTGGCCGAGATACACGTCAAACAGAAATCAGTCGAAGCGCAGGTTAGCATGCCAACAGTGGTGAAACGGAATAGACGAGAAGTAAATCCTGCCATCTGTTGGCCAACAGAGGAACCAGCAGGTACGGATCACGTCGACACACAGTACCTTTGTCTCCAAGCGGCCTAGAGCAGAGTGATAAGAGAGGTTCTCTTCACACAGTGCTTTGGAGACTTTAGAGTGCTTTAGAGTGGCAGGGTTGGGGTTAGCTTGGACTGCACGCCTAGACCTAACTGGTCGGTGTGCGGTATGCGCAGGCCTTCCATGAGGAGTACTCCCGGCTGTACGAGCTGTCGCAGGAGGAGGTCACGCCCCGGGAGGATGTGCGTCTCCAGCACGCCCTGGTCTACTTCTTCCAGAACGAGGCGCCCAACCGTGTCATCGAGAGGGCCCTGCTGGAGCAGTTCACCGACCGTAACCTCAGCTTCGACGACCGGTACGGGTTCAGATCCAGGGCGGGGCCATTCTTTATTTCCCTTATTTGTCAATTAGACTGTGGTCACTCGCTGTCTTCTTGTAATTAGTCCTAAAACATGGCTTGCAGCAGTTGAATAAAGAAAATGAACTACTAAATTGTGTAAATTGTACATGAAAATACGTTCCTTTGTAAAAGGAATGTGAACATGCATTCCTTCACAGCTCATTTCACTGATTCCACATGTTCTCGGGACTGTGTGGCCTTTTATAGTGGCCATTTTATGGACAAGTGACCCCTTCATTATGAGGGATTGAGTTTTGACACTTGCTGTGTGTAAGTCCCTGAATTACAGTTGGGCGCTTCCCATTGATTGACCTTTCCAGGCACTCTTGAGATGGTTTTTTTTCTTTCTTTTTTACGCAACAGTGAGCGTTTTTGAGGGGATGTCGGGAGAAAAGCCATTTCAAATATAGAAAAAAAATTTACAAATTAAAAATGAAAGGTAAACTTTGTGATTGGAATTACCCTTGTGGTTGGAATCAGTGATACTAAAATGTTTGAAGAGCATACCAAGGAGGGTCCCTTTTTTAAGATCGCTGGATAATGGAAATTCAGGAGAATGTAGGAGATAATGAGGTAAATATGATCCATTCTCTGCAGGGCCATCAGCATTATGAGGGAAGCCCGAGCTAAGCTGCACCTCATCAAACCAGAAGATATGGACATGGATGAATACACGGTAAAGTTCAGGACAATTCATTGCTATTGTCAGGTAACCTTGTGTTCACAGGGCCTGCTCAGTGCTAGCCAACATCATTTTAAAACGTGTACAATTCAGAAACTCAGAAAATTCAGAAAATAAATCGTGTCAAATCGCACCGTATGCCCCCATCACATACCGATATGTCACTGTACTTTCTGCCCCGGGTCTCCCCCCACAGCAGTGGCACGACGACTACAGACTGTTCCGGACGGTGTTTGTCTACCTCTTAACGGGGCTGGAGCAGTACCAGCACGGCAAGTACGTGTTGTCATGGCGACCCTCCTCCCCGGTTCACCTCGACGTGACTAGAATGCCTGGCTGCGCGCGCGTGTGTGTGCGTGTGCGTGTGTGTGCGTGTGTGTGTGTGTGTGTGTGTGTGTGTGTGTGTGTGTGTGTGTGTGTGTGTGTATCATGACTGACGAGATGTCACGGTGCTTGTGCAGGGTGCGGGAGGCGCTGAGCTACCTGGCCCACGCCTACCGGGACAACGCCACCCTGCTGAGGAACGGGGAGAAGAGGGGCTTGGAGCAATCTGTCATTGGTCTGTACAGGAGGAAGTGTATCACGGTGAGTCAGCAGCTAGGACGAAGGGTGGTCAAGGACGCTTCCTTGGCAGGGTCTTTTCCAAGTCGGGTCCTACAGAGGCCGGGCAAGACTCCTTCATAGCATTCGGAGAACACATAGGATAGTCTAGTGGTCTGGGTGTTGGACTCCCAGCCAGAAGGTCGTGGGTTCAAGCCCCAGAGTGGTCCTACCTGTAAGCATCCTTGAGCAGGAGGCCTAACCCCTACCTGCTCCATGTAATAGCACCATGTACTTGTAAGTCGCGTTGGATAAAGGCGTCTGTTATTATGTGTTACAATTAGGGCATTTAGCAGTCTAGCGAGTGTGCAGGTGTGCGTCATTGAAAAGGTCCTGCCTTTCAATTCCTCTCGTACGTGCGCTTAGGATTATGGGTACTTTAAGAACGCACACATGCATCCTTGAAAATTTTCTGATGGAAGGACTCAGTCCTTTGCCGATGCTTGAAATGCTTAGTTTCAAGCATCCTTGAAATGGCAGCCATTAAGGATCCTTCCTTGACTTTGAGAAACTCCCAAAGACACAGTCAAGATGTCTGCCGTCCATAGCGGGCAGGATTCTTACAAGTTCAGTTATAGCTCCATTAAGCAGACTATGTTTAAATCCTCTTATTTTAACTCTCACAGCCATGGACAAAACTGTGAATCAAGTGACTGACGGCTTTCCAAAAACAGGATGCAGTTGTATCTCACTACCAGAGGGGGGGGGGGGGTCACCAGTTATTCTACGCATCAATAAGCATTAGCCCAGCCAAAAATATCAAGTGCAAAAGCAAACAGCTTGAACAGATTGAGCAGTTGGCTGAATTAGCATTGTGTTACGTCAATCAGCCATAAATAGAAACAAAATGGACATTTATTTACAGTATATCAAGTGGAATCAGGGGAACGTGCTTTTTCCCCTCCTCTAACCAGGTGCTGAACGAGAGCGCGTCACAGCTGTTTCGCAGCGGCGAGGAGAGCAACGTAGAGGAGGGCGTGGCCATCATGAACGACGCGGTCATCCCCTGCATGCACCTGATGAGCCGCGACACGGGCTTGACCCAGGACGACCGGGATGCCGTAGAGGGCATCCGCAGCCACTGGTGCTCGTGTCTGGGCCAGGATATGGATGGTAAACATCAGTAAACCACTAAATGAACAAATTCACTCTTCAGAGTGCAATGGCCATTTCTTTTCTAATTCACCTGGTTTACAATTACATTAGTGAAACATTTCAACAGAGGTCTTATCTTCTTTAACCTTTTCTTGTGTGTTACGCTATTCAAAACACTATTGTTTTGTTTTTATTACAGTTTGCTTCTGTTTTATTGTGGTTCAAGTAAAACCCACTGAAATAAAGGACAACATTTTCAGTCTTAGTATATCGAATGCCTCTGTCCTCCACAGACTCTTTGCAGGTGAAGCTGGGTGAGTTTCTCCCCAGGGTGTTGGACTGTTCGGCGGAGATGGTGGTGCTGAAAGACCCTCCCAAGGTGCAAATCCATTTCCCTCACGACCTCTGTAGTCGCCTGGCCGCTGTCATGGAGTCTATCCACAACACGTCTATTGTCATTGTCAAATAAAGACCTGATGCACGTCAAAGTTGTTCACTAACAAGGTGGTCTAATGTTCAGGCACAGGGGGCAACAAACACCCACTGAATTTGTGCACCATTACACCAGATATTGTGTAATATTTTTTTATGTATATTGTTTTGTATAACTTTAATGTGCCTTATTCTAAAACAGGCTCTGGAAAGTTCTGTCTGAAGGAAAAGCTCAGAAAGGTATCTTAATAAGCGGTACAGTGGTTTACTATTGTGCATTATTTAAAGAAGAAAAAAAACACAAGCTACAGTACAAGTTGTTTGTTAAACTCTTAGATTATATGAATGTGAAAGGGACAGAGAAAGACTAATAAAGTTTTGTATGTGGTGTCACGATAAAAATAAATTCTATAGAGATTTGCAGTGAGGAAAAGCAGGCTTACCAAGATTTAGATATTTCTAGCTGCTAAACAAAGCCTGTATTTCAGTCATATTGCCTTTTCACTGTCTAGATGCAGAATAAACCAGAACATTATTTTTACTTTTTACAGTTTAACTTTTATTTGTTACTGGTTTGTTGTATGCTTTCGTCACAATTCACTTCACATTGGCCTTATTAAAGCTCATTTGGGGAAACTCCAGTTAAGATGTACGGGTGTTTGAGATAACGGTCTGATTAGATCTATTCTCAGGTTGAAGGTCATATGCTGCGGTTGGTGTAGCAGTTTGAGCTGTCACTGATCATATCAGCAAATAATAAATAATGTGTCAGTTGTCCTAGCCATCAGATGTGAGATGCAAGGCGTGCCTACACCAGCTTTGTTCTGTCTTGAGTCTCTTTAAGAATAAACTAGAGGAAGTAGGCTAGGTGATACCTTGGTCTTTTTACAGCATTTAGCAGATGCTTTTATCCAAAGTGACTTACAATTAGTTACAAGGATGATGCTTACAGGTAGGCCACCTCTGGGTCTTGAACCCACAACCTTCTGGCTTGGAGTCCAACCCCCAGACCACTAGACTATCCTGCCCCCCTGTTCATAGTCAAATAGATGCACCTGTTCAAAAGATGCATAGCTATCTAGAGGTAGGCTACTATGTCTATACTTGAAATTGTTCGAGGGCAGTCAACAAAGATAAGGGTGTCAAGGAAGGATCCTTAACGGCTGCTATTTCAAGGATGCCACATAATTGTTTGTTGGGTGGTGGTCTGACAGAGCCTTTGATTGTACCTTGAAATAGATACTCGTTACTCTCGAAATAATGGAGTCTAATGAGGCGAACCATAAATGTCTAGTGACGTCCCTGAAGTGCACAATGAAGTTCGTTCACAAATGAAAGTCAAAGACGTGTTGTTTCCAATATCAAAACTACGTTTTATTAAATGTTTTAAAAAGTTAAAAAGGCAATAAGAGTTTACTGGAAGAGGAGAATCAGAATGGTAGCAACCGGAAATAAACCAAAAGAAACGAAAGAACACATAACCTATCCTGCTCCAGTCCAATACATTAACACACACACATAACAGTGCATAACCATCTGCAATGTATAAATCAGATCATCTCCAAAATGGCCATTGCTCTATACAGCTTGAATGTTCCATTAGGGGAAACTACAAAACTATTTATGTATTCATGAATTTATTTTCCTACTTTTATACACGTGATTTACATTTCCAGGTAATGTGAAATCAATAATTTACAAAAAGGATGTCTGTTTGATATATTTCTTCTGGATGTCAGTTGTAGAAACAGGTACTGCTTCCCTAATTTTCCATAACAGCGCCTTCCGTTGATATCAGTTAAACTACAGTAAATATGACCCGAGAGAAAAAAAATAGTCCCACAAAATGCAATAGAAATTATAAATATGTTTGTATGCATTACATTCTTTACAAAAACATATTGCATATATTGTAAATAGAAAGTACAATACAAACATTACACTAATTTAAATATTAATTGTTGAATTTTTTTTTTATATCTTTCTTTTTAAATGAATGTCAGGCTAAATGTATAATTAC
The DNA here is from genome assembly GCA_025447815.1 of Percopsis transmontana. Lineage (NCBI taxonomy): Eukaryota > Metazoa > Chordata > Actinopteri > Percopsiformes > Percopsidae > Percopsis > Percopsis transmontana. The sequence goes on from JAOEHI010000796.1 coordinate 12,651, forward strand.
TTAATGTATTAAGTTAAATATAAAACAGACCTGTAGGAGCTGTTAGTTTCAGAGCAACAATCATGTAGATGGAAAACATTTTATTTGTTCTGGGAAAAATCACAATAAATATATTGTAACAGTTTTCTAGAAAGCTATGTAGCACACACAATAGTTTGATGCAGCTCCCTCTTGCCACCCAGTTAAATGCGATTAATCCACATCCAGATAACATGTGTACTGACTTGAGTTGTTATTGTAAAAATGTACAATACATTATATTGTGCACTGTGGTACGTAGTGAAGAATGTCGCTGCTGTCGCTGTTTAGACACAATCAACGGGAATCCTGCTTTACCTGCACATTTCTGCTTACCAGGGTCTGACCACCCCTTAAAAAACATCAAATACTGATGTTTTTTGAGAGTTGTAAACCATAGTTTACATTTTCCTCCAACTAAAGTCTCTTTGTTGTGTTTTGGTAATCAATTTGATTAAGTTCAACAAAAGATGTCGAAAATTGCCTGTAGGGGCGAATCGAAAAATTCAGTACGATACACCGCTATAACATCATGTTATCTTTGGCTGAACCGTGGAGTCCTTTTGGACTAGACAAAAACTGTAAACACTTTGCAAGGCATTATTCTTGATTATATCCCCCAGTGGAATGCGAGGACGTAACCAATATTGGTTTTGCAGCAGTAGACC
>JAOEHI010000798.1:0-13334 GCA_025447815.1 Percopsis transmontana
GTGATTAATAATTGCCCTCACCTGTCTCTCAGCCCCGTGAACCACAGCTCCACACGTTCCCTCTCACCTGCATTAGATGAGTTTGGAGATGAGTTTGGCGGGGATGCCAGAGAGAAGAGAGGTGCAGTAATCCAGGCGGGAAATGACAAAGGTGTGGACAAGCGTTTCGTTGCTTGAGTAGAAAAGTGAAGGAGAGTCTAGTTATCAAAAGTGACACAGAGACTTTTCACAGTTGATGACAGTGGGATGGGGAGATCTTGGAGATTTGGAGCCAATGAGCAGGACCTCCGTCTTGTTGCTGTTGAGTTTAAGGAAGTATAGGGTCATAATGCTCTGAAGGCAGTTGGTAAGGAGGATGGGGGGTTAGAAGAGATGTAGAGCTGGGTGTCATCAACATAGCAGTGTCAACGTTGTGGTTTCGCATGATTGTGCTCAAAGGGTAGGAGGTATATGATGAATAGAAGAGGACCTAACACCGAGCCCTGGGGACACTTAGTGAGACTGCCGCACACCCTGATTGGTGAGATTTTAGTTGGACGTTGGTTGAACCAGCTAGATACTTGAAGATGTTAATAATCACACAAACACAATCATGTCTCTTGTTTATTGTAAAATGTGTAAAGCAAATGCAAAAACCCCAGCTATAAGCTCTGTATTTTAAAAATAAAACTGTAGGGGTTCATATAATATGAAAATCAGTTAACTACCAATAATATTTTTTAAAACATTAAAACACAAAATTGGTTTTCATATTTTCCCTACCTGTAGTGAGGAAAAGCTACATTATTTAATAGCAATTACAATATAATATATAAGTGCAAAGACAAAAAAAACAAATCCAACTCTGATAAGTCTCCCTGGAGCACCTGGTTGCCTGTGGTCATCGTCATTGGGATCCTTGAAATTAGTTTCTAGGTGGGATACAGTGCGTCTTGTGGATCGGACACGGGCTGTTTTACTTATCCCTTGGACGGCTTGGACACACCGTTTTCCTGGGCAGCTTTCTCCAGGTCAGAGTAGTATTCGAAGGCCCTCTGCACAGGCTCGAGAATATGTTGCTATAGACAATGGCATTGGAGAAGACAGAATTCCTAACTCAAATGCACCTCAAACTCACTTTTTTTTAGCTAGTTTTCAGAACTTCCTGGGGTTCAGCGGTCATAGAAGATTCACTAATTGTGATATTATTTGTAAATTGCAATTTTAGACCTACACACATAAATATAAAGGTAACAAATAGAACCAAAAATGCTTTTCTGAGTCATGAAATGTTGGTTTCACATTAACCTTTCAGAGTAAGTTTCTTTGTCAAAAGCCTTTTACAGCCCCAGTTGAGAATCATTATTTTTCTGTGCTGTTTCTTTTACCTGTTTTACGGGCATTTATACATTGACCAACTATACACTAAGCCTTTACCACAGCCAAAATTAGGAGAGAGTGTAGTGTGTACATTAATGTAGGTTAGTGAATTTAAATGTGTACTGTATATTACTTTCCCATACTACGGTACAAAAATCTGGTGGTTAACCAGTATAGCTATTGACAAATGTAATAATAGTAAGTCGCTTTGGATAAAAGCGTCCGCTAAATGCTGTAAATGTAGCCTAAATTTAAATGTACAACGCAGATACCACACTGTGCTACAGTATATACCTTTACAGGCAGGTTAAGGCACAGTTTAATGGGTTGGTGTACCTCTAGGCAGGGGAACAGGTTAGTAAGCTCTGTGAAAAGCGGTAGAAGCACAAAATGGATAAAGCTGGTCTGGGAGGAGGGCTTGGAGACCTTGTCTCTGTCCATGAAGGGGGTCACTGGAAGTCCCTTCAGTTTCTCCATGTCACTCTGCAGTTGTAGAGTAAAGACACACATTATTGAGACTCCACCTGAAAGGTGTTGGTCCCAAAATACTGAATGCACAGTACATACTGTACCGGTAATAGAAAATAGAAAAGTGTATTGTTCAAGTCTTTGAATTTTGCAAATGCTTTCTTTGCTCATTGCTCTGCATATTGACACATTTGAGCAATTAAATTTGGAAATATCTGAGCAGTACGATGGAAACTAGATAACTGCCGAGAGTATCTCACATAATGTGTGTAAATGGAGAAGGTTCCGGTTCACCTGGTTAAAGAACTCCTGGAGGAGACAGTCCAGCCAAGGCTCTGCCACCGTCATGGGCCTGGCCTCGTTGGAGATGTCACTGACTTTCACCATGATCTTCATCAGCTGCAAACACAGTGAGTTAATTATTCTGTTGAGTCAATAAGGGCCGTTCGAAAACGCAAAACATGCCGATGTTAAAGCCCGCTCCTCGATATGTGTCAAAAACGACCCTTGTGGTCGAAACGCTGGTTTGGTATTTAAACTGGAGAGCCCACTTGACTCCCACACCTAAATGCTGAGTGGCGGACACTCCTCTCCACTCCTCCCCCTGCAGCGATCTATTCTCACACCGTTCTCTACGCCTCCCGCTGCAGCTGGCTGCACATTCTTCTACTGCTGTGTTTGAAACATTTATTGAGCTGGGGTTGAAATTTTGGGGTTCTGGGGGTGCCTTTAATCTTGTATTCTGAAAGCTAATACTATTCCAGGCCAATAGGTGGCACTAGGTAACTGTTACACTACTTGATTGGAGAAGAAGACTGGAAATGTTGCAGTGTGTAAAGCATAAAGTTGTGGAATGCGTGCACACAGTAAAGTAACCTGTAACGTTATCCTCCACAGTGTTTTACTGCATAACAAATCAATAGATATTTTAGTTACCACTTCCTTATGCTCCTTGTTCTTGAAGTCAAACACGGGCACCATGATTTTGAACTTGTTGAGGATCTCATTGTGCCTTGCCATATCCGTGGCCAGGATGCACCTGAAAGCCCCACACACAGAGTCAAACTGAGTGAACAGACTGACGCTGAAAAAGCTGACGGGAAGTCGGACTGACTGACTTACCTGATCATGCCTCCGCGTATCTGTTTGTATTGCTCGTTGGTCAGGTTCTTCAATATGTTGCACTCTGGCTGCAGCACAAACCAGCATTAAAATGTGTGCTGTGTGCTTGACAAACACTTTGCATTACAACGACATGCCTACAGGAAGACGTGACATTCCACCGGTACAGTCACAATACCTTAGAAAGGATTCCAAAGGCGATAGCACAGTGATGGTTTTCTAAAGGTGAGATGTCATTGTAACGAAGGGCTAGGTCTGTCTGAGCATTGATCTAAACAGTATGAAAGTCAACAAGAACAATAATTATACAAATAATAATTAAAAAATGAATGCTAATTCTTCTTTTTTTTTCAGTATTTCCATTAGCACTACTTATTATAAAGCTAGTATTACCACTACTACAGCTAATAGGCCTAGCGAAATGTAATACTTCTTTCAGTACTGCTAGCTACAGTCATACTACTACTAGGACCTGGTAGACGTTGTTGTAGCCCGGGTGGTCCAGATCGTGACACAGAGCTGACGTCAACATTATGAGCAAGTCCATTTTCTCTAACTTACTCCTGAGGTCTGTGAGCCAGATGAGCCCGTACATCTATTGCATTGACAGTACAGTAACAGGGTATTAATAAGCCCAGAGACTTACAAATATGTTTTAAATATCTGAACCATATCTGGACCCTTGCCTTAAAGGGCCCAGATACTGTATGTATTTTAAAACCACTGGGAACACACAGCAAACAATGAAATAAAATCATTAAATACTCAATTTTATTTATACATTTTATTTATTTATTTTATTTCAGTCAAGTGAGGTCACGTCCATATAGTCCTGAGAAGGTTTCCAGGGGCTTTAAAGTGCTTGAATGAGATAGTTCTCAGAATTGTTTAATCAACAAACTTCCCACCCAACTAAACAGTACAACAGCTTATTTTAATGTAATCTTTTAATAATATTTATCTAAATATTTATATATATACAGTATATATATTACTGTTTTTAGCATGTCTGCTCACCATCTGCGTGACGCAGAAGCAGTGCTGGAAGTTGTGGAAAGGGATGTTGTTGTAGTGACAGTAGACCTCAAACAGAAAGTTCTGAAGAACCTCCAGTTCGATGTCGAACGCCGTCAGGAGTTCCAGATCCGTGTACATCACTTGCAGCAGGACCATCATCTCTGCCTCCTCCCACTGCCTGCCAACACCGGGGGCTGGGGTTAGCAGCTAGCTCGATGCAAGATGTTTGTGTGTGCGTATGTGTCTGTTTTAATGGGCAGGCATGTGTGCGTCTGTGTAAGTGTGTGTGTGTGTGTGTGTGTGTGTGTGTGTTGTGTACCGAAACCACAGGAACGGGGCACAGATTGCGGTTGACGTTAGTCCTTTAGAAACTCACCAGTTGTCAAAAATGGGAGTTTTTAGGTACTCCCTCACTTCCTCTGTCACCTGCAGGGAGCTAGAGCAACAAAGACGGGAAAAAACATCTCAAATATCACAGCCACCTTTTTTTATGTTACAAACAAATTTTCATAAACATACTGGTGATTAATTCTGTGTTAGCAACATGTCAAAGAAAGGCTTAGATCCCTTTGCATATATAAATTCAACTATATTAATATGCTGTATATCTCGTGTTGTAAGGCAATATTCAGGCGTCATTGTCGATTGTCACCACAAAGAGCCGAGGTCACCTCATGTGGAGAAACTTTCTCCGGACTTGCTTTTGCTCCTCATACAGGTTCTGCAGAGTCTTACTGGCTTTCGCAGGGAGCTTGTCTTGGTTTTCATTCTGCTCCTTGAAAAGACACAGCCAGCTCAGGTGCTCCACATTCTGGGAGTGTATACAAAAAAGGTGTCCATGAAAGCGCTGCTTTCATCTTCGCTAGCGTGAATTAATTCGTATCCTTGTTTGTTTGACCCACCTCCAGCTTTCGCTTAAACGACTCCACTTGACTCTTCAGCTCACACACTAACTCTGGCGTTCTTGCTGCACCTTTGAGGACCTTATTCTCCAAATGGTTTAACCTGGAAAAGAGGCGGGAACCTGATGAGGAAGTGATCTTGTCACAGTATCCGGTCACTGAATTTTGAGCCAGGCTCTGCCTACCTTTCTTCCATCCTGTCCAGTTCTGTCGGCATGGTCCAACGTGCCTCTGCGCAAAACAGCAGAAAAGTCAATTCATTACGAGGTTTGTTACGAACGAAGACATCCTTTTTCTTTTGGAAAGTGACATACTGTATGCTCCTTCAAAATGAAAAATAGCAGAAAGTACTCTCGTCCATGGAATTAGAACCCCAGATTTCCTCATTAGCTCACTGTACAGTATGTCGTTTGTGTGTGTGTGTGTGTGTGTACATAGGGGAAATAGAAGATGTCAGCCTATAAGGGGAGGAGTAGAGTTGAATGTGAGCCACTCAATACAAAGCAACGTTCCTGAAATGCCTTACTCTCTATATAACGAACCATACTGTAGCTGTGTTAAGCAGACTGGACATGTTTGCAAGGTGATTGGCCCTCACTTCGAAGATCTGAAGCCACCACTTCTAGTCGGTAACACGACTCCACGTCGTTGGCCTCCAGGCGCGGGGAGATTTTCACCATGTACCCCTTGGTGTTGTACATCTTCAGGATGTCATGGGGTCCGGCCTCCGCTGCCGCTCGGAACAGGTCTGTCGACACAATGTGCAGCCTATGTATGTTGTCTTTCTGAGGGTTTAGTGGCATATTAATTGATTCTCGTATTGGCATATGAACTGATTGGCTTTTAAAGTCAACTTAAAGACCCCATATGATTATATTTTCCAATTTTGGACAGATTTTTCTCCCTTCGAGCTCAGCTGGTGTGGCACTTTTTTAACTTGCCCGAACTTGATTGGCTATCTGACTGGGAGTGGGAGGAAGGTCGGAGATTATTGGGTACAATCCAGAAATTATGTCACACCTAGGGCCAAATTTGACTGTCTTATATAAAAATGTGTACAGCCTTATTCAACACCACTGCCCACCCAACTGAAACAATTTGGAGGAATTTTACAATAGGGAACCTTTAAGATCAATTTGGGACTTTTTTATATACAGAAATATTCATCATGTATGTAATTGTTTTTAATGTATCAAAGCACAGGTATACCCAACCTTGCTCAAGGGCACAGTGTCCTCTCCTTTGAACCAGTTAGCCTCCACAATCTTTCCCCTTTCTCAAACGTTTAGTTTTCACTTATTAAGATTAATGAATGACAGCATATTCATTGTATAATTCAAAACCCTTATTTTGATCCCTTAACCATTTCGAAGGTCATAGCCCCATACACTGCCCAGCAGGTTTCCACTCTCCATTATTCAACATGGTCATTAGATGACATGACCACACTGAGGTGCTGTCAAAACCATATGTGGGTCCTTAGACAGTGGTGACAGCACAGGTGCAATTTCAAGAAGCTAAAAATAACACCACACCACAATCCATAAAACCACAAACCTGAATATAGTGTTCTACTGTTTCCTAATCTTAGACGTAAAACAGTCGTTTTTGTTGTTTACCTTGGCTACATCAGATGAGAATGGGTCTCGCATATAAAGTAATGCAGTGGCAGCTGCCCAATGCAAATAATGACCAGTTAAATACCATATACTGTAAAGTGTGGGCCCTTACCTTTGAAATCTGCAGGAGGGCAATCAGTTCGAAACTCTGCATGCTCAAGCCTCCCATTAATTAGGAAATAAATAATTTTTGTGGTCATCCCGACGAGAATTACAATAGGCTTTGCAAGTGTCAACGTGTGGCTTGACAATGACCCGAACCCACTAAATGTATGGGGCACCTGCAAGTGACAGCCAAGCTCCCCCCTCACCAAGGAGAGGTCACTGCATTACTGGGTCGTGTCTAGAGGTGGGCGTTCCCGTCAGCAATGGGTGTTAGTACAGCTATGGGTGTGTTCTTTTGACTGGTGAATCACAAGTTTGACAACATCAAGTTGTTTTGTTTGAAATATCTATTTACGCGAAAATTATTTTTGAAATATTTGAGTGTATTTCATTTTATACAACAATATGTTATATAACTCATAACAGAATAAAAAAACAATACCTTTACATTGGGCTACCTGGGGTTATATTAGACATTGTATGATTTTAGTGCTTTTATGTTTTGTGTGCTTTATAAGGTGAAGCTTCTATAAGGTGAAGCATTCAGGAAAGTATTGTCTAGTACTTACAGTATTGGCCTTTTATGTCAAAGTAATTTATCAATAACAAATCATTGTATTCCATTCCATTTATTTATTGGTTTTACTTTAGGTTAAAAAAAGTAGGGTGTGGAATTAAGGTTATTAAGGCATTAAGGCAAACATCACACGCAACAAACACCACGCACAGCATACAAAGGGACACAAACAGACATTTCTTTCTTGACAGGCTTGGTTACCAAAACCACCTACGAATGCACAAACACAAAAGCACCAAATACCAAAATCACTCATGGCTGACGCACAAACACACACGGACGATATTAAAACCGCTCATGGCGGAAGCTAATGCCTGTTTGTATTCCTTGAGGTGTTCCGTAGGGCGTACAGAAACATGCTGTCACTGGGGTTATCAGCAGGGCTTATTACTGTACATGAGGGATATGTTTACACATCCAAACGAACCAGGCTCAGGCAGATGTCTTGTTTCCCTGTACCCAACCTGCTTATGACTCGACTGCTCCACTGACCAAGTTAGCAGTGTCGTCCTCTGGCAGGACCACACCTACACCACACACCAGGTAGAATGTGATGGTGAAATCCCCTCCAGAGACAGTACTACTAGGCAGTGAACAAGCTGTTCTGCTCCCAAGTCCTCTAAAGGACTGAACCATGTGTTTGCTCTCTGGTGATTCCTGCAGTGGAGAGGAGAGAACTTTAAGGTCCGCCGAAGGACACTGGCTATCTGTAGGGTTGAGTCAGGGCGCCAGCAGGGTGATTGACAGTACTGTAGGGCCCAGGGGTCAGCCCCCTGACCCTTTTCTAAGGCTTTGTATAGCACTTTAAACATAAAACACATTTTACATTCACATTTCAAGTATTTACACAGTACACAAAGGCAAAAGAATCACACACAATAAATAGGAAGCACATTTAATACAAACAATAACACTGGACCATTTGAAAGAGAAGTAACCTATCCATAAAAAAAGAGGTAGTCTCACTGAATATTTGCAGTGATTTTGCATGATTTTGTATAATTATTTCATGCATTGCTGGTGGGTTTCTCACATTGCTGTTTCATTTATATTACTGTGTAGTAGGCTATAATTTGAGTTAGCCAACAGTGAAATAATTTAGGATGCATATGTGAGCGTCAATGCGTGGCTTATAGTGTATTTGTCAGGGTTTGTCAGGGTTTCCCAGGGGAACGGGAAACAGGTGAGGGCGGTGATTGGGAAGGACCAAATCAGTAGGCAGGGCGGAGCAAGGGAGGGGCCGGGAAGAACATAGGGAAACAAGGTAGACACAAGGGAAACATGGAACTAGACACTCGGGAAGACAAGAGACAAGACAAAAACAGGGAACAGGCGGGGTCGTGACAGTATTTAGGTCATTTTTAATCTCTATATTTTAGTGTGCCTAAACCGGCAGTAGACTACTACATGGGATTTGATTCAGCCTGCAAGTTTCCAGATGAGACAGCATGACGGATGTGTTTATGCTTCTGTTTTGTGCAATCTGGCCACTGTAATGAATGTTATTAATGTTATAAATATATTTGTTAATCAATAATCTGTGGGCAACAATAATTCTGGTCCGCAAGCTCAGTTGGTTGTATGAGCCGGTGGGTTTGAACATCCTTGTTGTGGAGACAATCCAGCAGAAGGCTTTGAAGGAGATGGATGGGTTGCCACCAAACACACCCAACACGGGGTTTAGCAACCGCTTGAGCTGTGGCACGGCGCCTTGTTGACGGAAATCTGCAGATGCTATGTATGGTAGTTTATAGACTACTTCAACGGATATTGTCATTAACCGGTTTTGCCGAAAGAGGGCGGCAATGTATAAACGTCATCACTCCGGCCTTGTTTAACCAGGATGCTGCTACCAGTGCAGGGCAGGCATCAAAACGTATTGTAGAATGATGGAATGGAGAAAGCATCTCTCAACACAATACATCGTTGTTGTTTGCCGTATCACTGTGTGCATATGGTCAACAGGAAAATTGTGCTGCACCGACTGTAAACTAAACCTCTATAAATAGTGATATTGCGTCTGTTTTGCTAATACATCTCCAAGGAAATAGGCACAATGGCGCAGGCTAGTAATTCAGCTAAAAATGAGCTGTAGTAGTAGGGTTGTTCCTATACAAACACAAAAAATCCACATGGATAACCTCAATACTGTGTTCTTGCCTTCTTGGGTAATTTCCCATGTTAGAGCCAGCATAAATCTGTAGTAGTATTAGGAGAAGAGCTTGTCCCCATTTAGACCATAATTTACCCATTATGGATTTATACACATTTATTACGAAGGCAGGCGGCGTGGACAAGCGTCTGGCCTAAAACAATCCCCCCCACCCCCCCACACCTTTTCCCTCCACCCCGCCCCCTCCAGCGCATGTCAGTCGGCAGACAGTCGTTGGTCGTTTCACGTGTATCTAGTTCGCCTCAACCGTCGTGGGAAATACCGCAAACTGACCGCCGATTGAACGCGTGAATTGGGGAAGCACTACCCCCATGCGTAAATTATGTAGGGCAGGACGAGAATGTCGTACACCTCCGTTTGAAAAAAACAACAACCCGTTTGCCGGCCAATATTTGACACGAGCACAATAGTAGGCTACCACATAACGTACCGCATCACGACTTGTCCATTGTGAACGCCAGAAGAAGAAAAGATGGACATAACAGACCAAGGCGCTCAGATGGAGCCGTTACTACCAACGGTAAGAATGAGCATCCAGGCTGTCATTGTGTGATCTATGAAAAATTAAAGCTGGGTATCATATGGGTAGACCAACACGTAGTTGTTTAGGCTACTCACTATTTTTTAGTTGTAATGAATCAGACTTTATAAAACGAACTGTGTAGCCTACCTTCACGACAATATATATATATGTCTTTTCCACAAGATTTGATATTTGTCGCCAGGTTGATAAAAATAAATGCTCTCTAGATGGACGAAATGCGATAACCTGTCATTTTGTTCATAATTCATATTGCAGCAGGTGAATGTCGCATCATAGATTATAGGCCTATCATATGCAGTTTTTGATGCGTAGCCTACTCTATATGACCGTATTAGGCTACACATGTTGAACGACCATTACAACCTCTGCAGTTGAGGCTATTAGGCTAATTCATCTATTCACGTCTGCAAAATTTTCAAAAGTTACCCTAAAAGGATTTGCTACATTCCATCTGAACTAATTATGTGGGCTATGTTTAGCTAGTTTGTCTCTGACCCAATTTTTTCTACATAGCCTATTCTTTATTGAAACCGGATTTTCGAGAACTAACAGTTACGATGTTACAGTGATACGAGTCAGGTTATAGCTGAGAAGCTGCAGGACACTTTACCCAGCCACATCCTATCACTGAAGATATAATAATTAGATGCCTCATGGTATTCAAAGACCCCCCCCACACACACACACATAAACACACATCTATTACAGATCCCTGCAAAACCCTTTCAACTCTTATAATCTTCAGTTGAAGGTTCTAAGGTCTAAAGATGATACTGTCCCTCTTCTCTGTTAAAATCACAATCCCAAAACTAGAACCCACTCTACAGCAGAATATGAAGCTGTCTAGTCTAAAACATTGCCTGTAGAAGCAGCGCCAGCACTCAGCGTCCACTTATTAGCATTCAGGTGGGATTGCTCTGGGATAGGAAAAAAAATGTCCACGGCTCAGAAACCATTCTCAGGGCTGTAGGGGGAAGAGAGACAAACTATAGCTATTTTTCGTAACCTCATCTAAAAATGATAAAAGAAGCCTTTTGGAGATAACTCAGTATTATCCCTGTCTTGTCATTCAAATATACACCTGGTTTTAGTGAGTGGTGCATTAGCGTATAAGTCTATCTACTGTAAAGCCCAGCTGTATTGATGTGAAGGAGGGCGGTCGTGTCGTTTCCCTGCAGTACAGTATGAATGGGGTGTGATTCTGTCATTGTAACTCACTCCTCACACCCCTCCTATGTTCTCCCACCCATTGTGTTGCCATGGTTTCCAGTTAATGTGTTATTATTCGCCCTATTCATCAAACTAATGTTTTTTTTTTTTTTTACAGGAACAACGTTCCCAAGAAGACAAGGATGTTGTAAGTGCATATTTACTTTTCTTAAATATGGCTTTGTGCACTGTGAATCAGCTTGGGTCTATTTTTAGACCCCAGCGGTCCCGATGTCAGGGAATAGCTGTTTAAATCTTTCAGCGACACTACAATCTCACGTGGGTGAAATGCAGGCTTGTCACAACAACTAGCAGCAATCAAGTGGAGCTGAGGCTCATAAAGTGGATAGCTGAGTGCTTGTAGTGCAGGACTCAATGCACTAGAAAAGAGTTGTGATGCGGTTGTTGGAATCTACCCGGACAAATCATTTCTTGCGTAACTGCGGTCACTGGCCACCGGCGGACACTTGTCCCGAGCCAGGCTTAAATTGTTAATCCTCATCTTAGTAACACCAAAGAGCCCAGAAAAAAAAAAACCTGGTTCAAAGCACTCTGAATCTTGAAAAGCGTATCATTTCCCCGTCAGTGCATGGACCCATTATTTCATCTCAGGTGAGTTTGTAGCAGTCAGGGGGGTAGGGGTTGTCACACCCACACACACATATGCTGTCTTATATCTCATGTGGTTTCTCCTGCTTTAGAGAGATACGCAAACCCAAAAAACAAGGAGTGTGATTACAACATTTGGAAACAGTCTCAGTAAACTGGCCATTTCTTTTGTCAGTGGAACACTCAGTACTTGCTGCTTTACGTATTCAGCCTTTTCCTAAATGCAGAATTACAAAATAAAGTCAATTATTAGCACCTGTATTTAAATCAGCCTACGTGCAAACTGGTGTGTCGCACAGAGTGGGGAAGTGAAAGGGGGACCTTTTCAGCGGCTCTGCTTACAACCAAATAGCTTTGATCTGTTTCCCCAGAATAATTACCAGACACTTTGATAACGTGAAGCATCGCATTATGTCGAGCACAGAGGTAGCCCTAAAGAACCCGAGCTGTTTCACCAAGCTGTCCGGTGATAGGAGCCGCTAAGAGTGGCCAGGCTTGGAGCACAGAATAGGTCTGTGGGGGAGATGGTGTATCCGACTGCGCACAAAGCTGGCAGGCAGGCAGGGAGACAGCCTGTCAACTAGCACTCCACAGCCCAGACGGACTGCTCTCTTATATCTTTAATTATAGCAGTAGCAGTGAAAGGGGGGCAAGGAGGGTAATAGAATAACCGCGTACAAAGAGAGATGGATCAAAACTGTAAGAGACACATTGAGATGAACAGAGCGATATAAAACACTTGTCCTGTTCAAAGCTACACTTGGAAGGCCGTGTGCTGCCGGACAGCGCTAAGAGAATCTGCTCAGAGCATTACAAGCACGTCTTAATAAAAAAAGGAGCTTGTCAGCGCTATCAGATGACTCTAAATGCAGAGAAAGTGCCATTGTAACTTCACCTCATCATCATAATCATCATCATCATCGGAGGAGCTTTGTTGTACCCTATCTATTCCTAGTGCAACCTGACTCGAACACAGTATCGCTGACAGCGCACTAACGCCAGAGAGCTGCGCCTCTGCCTCAGGTGTGGAACGTACACACACACACACGCGCGCGCAAGCAAACACCACCAAGATGCACAAAACGCAGCATAGCTGGCTTTCAGTGCCAGCCCGGCCCGCCGTCCTCACCCGTCCTGGAGGTACGCCACGACTCGCCCTGCCGCCGGAGGCCCCCGAAGAGAGACCCGGGGAACCTAGTGCGGGGTTTGGGTTTCTCCGCGGCGCGAGCCAATCGTTGCCGGTTCACCGGAGGTCCTCTGCGCGCTGCGCGGCACTAGTGATGTCAGCGAGCTAATCCCTCTTCCCCACCCCCGGGGAGGGGAGGGGGAGGAGGGGGATGGATGGTGGATTGGCGTACGGATAGTCGTCAAACATTTGCTGCTGCCTCCTGGACGAGAGCCGTCGCACAGGCACAGGCTGAGCCGAGCCATCGGGGGTTTAGCGTCGCGTTCGGGTCGAGCTCCCGGGAGCTCCCACCAGCTGGCATGGGACGCCTCCTCAGCGGTTGAAGAGAGGACAGAGCCGGGGTACAACCAGTCACCCAACGAACAGGCTGACTCTCTCTCTCTCTCTCTCTCTCTCTCTCTCTCTCTCTCTCTCTCTCTCTCTCTCTCTCTCTCTCTCTCTCTC
>JAOEHI010000799.1:0-13333 GCA_025447815.1 Percopsis transmontana
TACATATATATATATAATACAGTAGGTTCATTTCATATATATAATACTGTAGGTTCATTTCAGTCCAACGATATTCTTCAATCCAATTTTTCAGTGCTTAAGTTTTCAAGGGCATCTAATCAGTATCACATACAGTATATTTTGTATCCACGTGTTTGGAAAAGCATCTTATCAAAAGCTCAGAGACATCTTGGTCAGTTAAAGAAAGTGAATTAATTCATTCAATGTTTTTTTATGAACAAGCACACTGTATTGTGTTGCTTGGGTGCTGGTACAAAGACACGCGCTGCCACAGTGCTATGTTCTTCATGGGTGAGGTACAAACCTTGGTGATAACCACTTTCTGTTGCGAACGATAGAAGCGAACGATCCTCTCAAACACGTACAGGATCATGGGACCCACCACCCATTTCCATGTCTGTAGAAGTGGACATGTCAGAATCTTGTGTTATTAAAATAGACATTAATATATAATTGTGACCATATTATATACTGTATATGCAGTATATTCATGAACAAAACTGGATGTGACATTATTGGCAGTTATACTTGTATGAGGGGTGGAAGTTATAAAAATGATTTGATTAAAATGGGGTTGATAAATTGTCATGTGAATTAAAAATTAAGTTGATAAGTGCATTTGTTATAAATATATGAAATGTAATGTTCACTTTATTTCAACAAATCGAAGGCCGCTTTATTAAATTGCTGTTGGTTTGATTAATTATGAGTTTAACTTTTTCATTCAATGCCATTTATGTAAGGCAGCATTTATCATTTGCATCAAAGCTGTTTGGCTGTAGGGTCAAAGTTACAAAAATTCCTTGATAAATATACAGGTAATAAAAGAGCGTGTGAAATAAAAAAGGAAGTCTGTTTATAACGTCAACTCATTTATCAAATCGCTTGTGCAATTTTTATAACTTCCGGTCAATCGATTGCTCCTCTCTCCATTGGTATTGTCTTTATTAACCCCATTTTAATAAAATAATTTTTAGAACTTTCACCCCTCATAGGCTCACCATTGGTGGGTTTCCTGCAAATTTGGGCACGGGGCAGTTGGTTCCATTCAGCCCCCATTCCTCAAACCGGTCAGCACATTGCTTGGGCGGTGCATCAGCGAGACTGGCAAACGTTTGTCCCCGTACGATTCGCCTGCACAGTCAGCAGGGCAGTATTGAAGCCGCGATCAGAAATTAATCGTATGCAAAAGACAACCCATGTTAAAGGTACACTCCTTGATTTGTGTCCGAAATTGCCCTTGTGATTGACGTCTCACACCTGATTGCTGAATGGCTGACACTTATAGCTGGCACTATAAACCCCACCCACCCACCCCCCTTACCTTACGCTACATTTGCGCATGGTTGTGTTTCAAACATAAACAGTGAGCTGCAGTGGAAATGTGTTCAAGGAGTGTACCTTCAACTGAACGGATGTGGATAGAGATAGATGAAAAGATCGCTGAATGATGTGAACGCATCATGCAATTTAAGGTGCACCCTCTCGGTTTGACGCGCTGAGCTGGTGAACTTGTATTGAATTATTGTGCTGACTTACCCGTAACCGTGGAACACCAGGCCAATGAAGAAGATGACAAAGAGGTGATGCGTGTACCAGAAGACCTCAAAATAGGAGCGACGGATTACCTCCATCGATGATGTAATTATGAGGATTAAAGCAAGGGTGATGACCACGCCTGTCAGGCCGGCGATGGTGGTGAACATCACAATAGTAGGGTTCTGCCGGCAAAAGGAATGTAAGACGGTCAGGCCGTTGACCATAGAGGTGAGTTCATTAGGTGTACAGTTACAGGTCAGGCATATAAATAGGTGTTTAGTGACTTGCTAAAGGACACTACAACATATACACCTACATTGGCATTGAGGATTTACCCTATGATATTTTCGACAGCCTTGAAGGTCTTCAAATAGTTTACTTAATGAGAAAATTGTATATTTTTTTAGGTGAATTGTACACTTGCAAAATACTATTTCCAAATAACTGCTCAACTTTACCATTAAAGATTTCTAAAAAATGAAGGATCTTATCGGTCAAAATGTAATTTTCGGTAACTTTATCCATAAAGCTGAAAGTCTGTTATTGGGGAATTTCCCGGTTGCCAAACAGTTCTCCTTTATATCGCATCCTACTGCAACAGTAGTTCTTAGCTAACTTCCCCCTCACTTTGCAAGTGAGGAAGCCATACACAAGCAACCATCTATCACGTTCACAATTTAGAAAATTGTGGAGAAAACCTGGTTTGGTTTTAAAGGCCTTGTAGTAGTAGTAGTAATAGACATTGTAATAGTCTAAAAAAATGCAGTGGAATTTACTTTTGTATCACTTAAAGCACCTAGAGCAGTGGTTTGTTGCAGTGTCTGTTGCAACCCCCCCTCAAGTGACCTATACAATCTCTTTTAGGGAGTGGACAGAGACATTATAGAAGAGACTGGCCACTTGGCAGCCATCTTGGTAACGCCTGCGGGCAGTTATTTTGGGCTAACAAGACCAGATACCACAGTATAAAGCAGACGATTGGCTCTTTCGGTGGAGAGGTGGGATATGTGCAGACAATCCCATCGTTGGTGTTACAGACTTCTCCAATAGAGTTCTATTCAGTGGTCTGTCTCTTCTATAATGTCTTTGGAGTGGATAAAAAAGGTTTAAAACCAGAGAGAGGAATAGTGACACACCACAGGACAGGTAACTCACAGTCTCATTGGTTCTGATGGGATTCAGATAGGAGGCGTTGTCCCCGTTGCCGACCTGGGACAGTACAAAGGGCAGGAGGCTGCTGTTCCTGTTCAGCTGGGCATCCATAAACCACTCAAAGTTAAACAAGTGAGCTACGATGTGGACAGCTGTCAACAAAAAGGTGTGATGCACAGGGGCATACATTAGGGTAGAGCTTACATTACATTAGGAAGAATTTCAACAGGTAGGCCCTATTCCCCAAAATGCCAGATATCTGCCAACTGACATAAAGTGAAAGCTAATTAAAAGCTTTTTCCTCATTCCAAAAGACAAAGTTCTGCTTTTAAAAGTGTGAAACCCTCAAAAATATCTCCTGTATTTCCCAATGTTTTAATTTCCCTGCATTTCTGTTAGCTGGAGCTAACATGTGTTGTTGCTGAATGAAGATTAGAGCACTGTAATTCTATAACCTACCAGTGTGGAAGGCAATCATGTATGCCACCAGCTTGTGAAAAGTCAGGTTCCGGTCCAATTGGCGGGCAGCTGTGCGGCTGCAATACTGAAAAAAGACAAATATGACACAGATATAATAAAATTGTTGTTGTAGTTTGAAAGGACTGATGCAACGACAGTTAGACCTAAGTATAATTGTAATTGTTTTGTGAATGTCTTTGTCTACAGTATGTGAATGTGTTGTGTTTACAGAATAGAGAGACACAACTCATCAGTCCTTGAAAACAGTAGATTTTTGGACTGATACATGTGCATTTATTTCCCAATATTGGCTAATGTTGACTAATTTGATGTATTTACTAATATAAAAGTCCATTCCACTTTAAAGCCCCCCACCTACTCAAATGTTTGGAGTTCATGCGGCTGCTTAGACCTCCTCAAGACTGTATGGGAATGTACCCGCTTGATTGACATCTCCCTGACTCTCCCTAAGTACGTTTTGTGGCACCTGTTAGGACGGGACAAACTGACACCTTCTTTATGATTGATGCTTTAGGATAATGCAGTGTGCCATCACCAAATTCAAAGGCTAGCTCCACCGCACAAAGAATGATTCTGATTCATCACAGTAACTCAAACCTGTGGGTTGCCAAAGGCTTTAATTTAACAGAATGAAAGAAAAAAAAAACATGCCATCAAGTACCTGAATGGTCCCACGGAGGAAGGAGAGAAGATTCCGGCATACTGGCAATAGAATCAGCATACAGTTGAAGTTGAGACAGGCGGCGGGAGCCCTGGCCCAGGACAGAGCATCCTGGATGCAACAAAGATAGAGCAGGGAGGGAGAGAGAGGAATCATAACATTATCACTGTTATTAAAGTATATGTTACAGTTATCTGTGAATCAAGCCTATAAACTAATTGAACAGCAAGGTGTGCAGGAAGAAATATTACAGTACATGTGGACACACACACAAAGAAACGCGCACACACACAAAACTTTTACTTCTGCTATTAGCTAGCCTAGTGTGCAACCAGCCGTATTAACCAATAAAACATGAACCCAGCTGTGAGCCTGTAATTTCCTTCACTGCCCAAGATAGCAGACTATCTGCAGATACTGTAAGTATACTGGTCGGATAAATCTTGAATGGGGTGTTGGCTGTGGATATGGTAGTTACGGGACAGAGGAAAACTTTCTTTTAAAGCCAATATTACTAAATATTTAGTAATGGTGGCAGCTAGCTGACCCCGTTTCCTCCAACTGTCAACCTGGTTGCTACATCAGTGCTAGCTGCTTCTCCAAATAGAAAAAGGGGTATTTGCTAAACTGGTGGTAAATTCTTACCTTACAACACAATGTTGCACTATGTTGCTCTAATATGATGGTCTGCGTATCACTTGCAGAGTTTTATATTGGTTGATACAAATGTACAGCAGTTATTGTAAAATGGCGGCACCCTTCTATCAATGCTTAGTGATTGGGGCTACCACAGTTGGTAGAATATGTTTCGAAAATTAAATTTAAATGATGCTCTATTTTAAGCATTTGGAAGAGTTTTAGGACGTGATAAGATATTTAGATACCTGACTTTGGTCTTACAATATACCACTTTTTCTCTACTCAGAAACTTTAAAATAGTATTTTCCTGTGTATGGTTTGCAAATGAATGAATATACTAAAATTAAATGTCTATGTTAGAAGATTGTTAAATCCTTATTATTGAGGAGCACCAGGGGTTGAGTGACAGACACACTTACCCCCAAGAGAACCCTGGTGTAAAACCATCTTTCAGTTAGAAAGTTCATGTAGAATTGAACAAACAGGTAGGCGTTGATTCCCAGCCATACCAGCTGCAACACAGGAAATCACCCTCAGATTTACATCAAAAGCATAGCTTTTTTATATATTAAGTTATTTAAAACGGTATCATCATCAGATAATACCAAATTCAATTTAATCAATAAAAATTCACTGCTATGGACAAATTATATATAATAAATCTAAAATGAAAGAAAAAATCAGTAAAATCGCTTTGATCACTGATGCACAGATACTTTATTCTGCTGAATCAAACAAGAAAAAGAACAAATACTCATTATTGATAAATGAAACAAAACATACTCTTTAATACACCAATTAATAAATATGTAATTTATGCAGTCATACAGTATACACTATAGTATATAGTACACAGTACAATTTAGAAATATGTGCACTAAAACAGACAGGAGCAATGGAGCACTCACAATGACAAAGATGGATAGTCCCTCGTTGGCAGCAAAGTTACCCATCTTAACAAATGCTCCTTGGTATGTGAGCGGCAATGTGTTAAAGCCCGGGAGAGACAACTACTGTACAGTAAGAAGGAAGTTAGACAGAGTTAAGTGAGGCAGGACCAACGATTACTCATTTTTATAAGCCTTTCTAAGAAGGAAGTAGGAAAGACTATTGCTGTTTGTCACAGCTTTTGTTATCACATCCTCCCTCTTATGTAGCAGATCTTATGTCTGCTACCCAGCTGAAGCCCCTATTACACATCTGTACAGTAACACATACATAGGGTCAAATGCATGCAGGTTTAAATCCCAGCCAATTTCTACCATGCAGCTGATTGCTGACCACACCTTCAATGATAAACAGCTTTAACATTACGTACTGTACAGCCTGGCTGACTCATATGATCCAATATAGGACAACCAGAGTAGATGAAACCTGATTAAGTGTGCAGGGGTGGATCAACCGAACGGGCCTACCGGGCCCAGGCCCAAGGGGCCCAAGGGCCCCAAGGGCCCCCCGAAGCCAGAGTCTCTGAAGTCACTGTTATTAATTTTGCATTTCTTGTCGCATAAAGGGCTTTGTCATTCATGTCAGTAACAGAGCCCCCTGAAGTCCTACTGAAAAAGTGAAGGTATAGCATAAACATTCACTTTGAAGATGTCACAAGAAAAAGTAACATCATGACACATTTTACGGGAGTGTTTATCCCTTCAGTTTATCTATAGGACTTTAGAGGCGCTGAGTCCTCCATACAAAAGGGCCTGTATGGGCCGCTCCCCATGTCAGATGTCACTCCATTGTGTTTTCTTATGTTTCTACTAATTTATTTAATTGTCTTCTAATTGTTTTTCTTTTCTTTTTTTTTTCTTAAATAAATCTTATATCTGTCAGGATCGTGAATGGTGGTGACCCAAATGCAGAACAGAGATCGGGAGGCAGGCAGTGGTGTTCAGGGGTTTTAATACAAACTCACCTACAACAGGGAAAACAGAAAACAGTCCAAACTAAAACACAAAACCAACGGCTAGGGGACAACCAAAAACAGAAAGGTCCATAAAACAAAACTTACACGTCGCAGGGCAGGGCAAGGGCAAGGCAAGGGCAAGGACAAGGACAAGGACAAGGACAAGGACAAGGACAAGGACAAGGACAAGGACAAGGACAACCCTGACTGTGACAACAGCAACTGTAACAGCAACAGACGAACCAACACTGAGACAAGGGAGGATAGAGACTAAATACACTATAGGGAGAACGAGACACAGATGAGGGCGGTGAAGGAACAATGAGGGGAAGGACCAAATAAGGAAACAGGGCGGGGCCGGGGAGAACACAGGGAAACAGGCAGACACACTAGGGGAACAAGGAAACAGACTTAGGGGAAAACAAGAGACAAGACCAGGGAAACAGGCAGGGTCGTGACAATATCTTAATATCATTTTTAATATGTAAAAACCGGTACAGCTGCAGACCGGTAACCGGTCTGCAGCCTTTACCTGTGGGGTGCTCATTGCTACTTGCAGCGTTAATGTTCCATTTTTATTTTAACGTTGTTTTCAGCCTTTCTGTCACTCATGATAGCCAATGGTTGAAGGTACAGCGAATAGGACTGCAAGAGCTACTGTAGCATTGCTGACTGTTAATAATATTGTCTACGCTTTGTAGGCCTTATGGAACTGATTCGAGTGGGAGAAAGTAATAAAAACATTTTAACTGGGTGCATGCGGAAATCCACAATGTGAGAGTTGTTGGTAAATGGTAACCACATTAACCCTCTCCTTTTAAAAAAAAAAGATTCCCCATCACCACCCCAATCGTCACAGCTTTAAATCTAGCTGTTAGAGGGCGCTAAAGATCAGGTAATAATCCCAGCAGGACATTTTAGTGTCTGCAGATACTGTCGTACCTACTTGTGCCCTAGTGTGTTGTCATGAACTCATTCTGTCACATCGTGTGTATGTTTCATATCATGGCATTAAACTTCCACCTACATGTTTTACGTTGAACCATGCTCAATCTAAATCAATCGTTTTTCCAAAAGGCCTCCTAGGGATTACACCTCCCCCCTACACACACACACACACACACACACACCCTACACTCAGATTAGATGCATTGGATGGTGAAGGTGACATCACGCCTGACCCATTGAACAATGCATAATCAGAGAGTGCCTGGATTTAGTTACTCCATTATGGTATGGCCATTGCAGACATCACAGCCAATACCCTCCCCACACCCTCCGCACTGTTGAGTTGTCAGTCATCCCTCCAAATTCCTTTTTTTTTTTACTACTACTACATTTCATCTTAAGGTCAGTCATACAAAGTTTCACTATTAGATATCAGATATATTAGATTTGATATATTACAGTGTAACTATAACTGTTACAAATCACATAGAACAATAATATGGTTATATATACAAAACCTCAATTGACAGGTAAAAGCAAATGCAATATTGAAACATACACACAACCGAATTAATAAATCAATAACAATGCCATCAAAGACTATAAAGGGGAGTCTGAAGTAGCAATTTAAATTAATCATTAAATAAGCTGTGCCTGGAGGCTGAAGGCAGGAGAGATACGCCTGATTAGTTTTCGTCTCACATTATAGCTATTACCTTTTATGTCTATCTCGTCTTGTTCCCTGGCTACGGATGTGAATGTCACTGCACAGTAAAGGGTAACGCTGACGTCAAGAGTTGAAGCTGCAAATCTTATCCTTTTAACTGTAAAATATTAACTTGTAATTGATATTATGTAGTGTTGTAATTAGTCTTTCTAGGTCACAGTGAAGCCAACAGTTTAACTTTTGACTCTTTGCTAATAAAAAAGTGTTATTTCCTGCCATTATACCACATGCACACTGCAATAGACAAATGTGAGGTTCTGCTTTATGCCTCTGCTTTTTATAATGGGGGCAGGATAGTCTAGTGGTCTAGGTGTTGGGCTCCCAGCCGCCGGAAGGTCATGGGTTCAAGCCCCAGTGTCAACTTACCTGTAAGCATCCTTGAGCAAGATGCCTAACCTCTATCTGCTCCATGTAATAGAACAAAGTAATTGTAAGTCACTTTGGATAAAAGCGTTAAATGCTGGAAATGTCAATAATGCTATGCCTCAAATATATCTGCAGCTACATTGGGGAAAACAATTAAAATGTCCATTGACAGTTAAAAGAACATGCCAGGTTTCATAAACAGTCAACAACAAAAAATCTATAAAAACATGGCATTGTTTCAACAACCTTATGCAACTTCACAACATTCATTTACTTCCAGAGTTGCATTCATTTTTGGCCGAGATCTTGTATTGACAACAGGAGAGTCTAACCACTCCGTAAAGTCTTCTCCAGCACACCCTAAAGACTTTCATAGTCGATAATTGCCTGACTCATCAATGTTAGTAAAGGTTGTTACAATTACAGGCCCTGGGTTTTTGTATTTTTATTAGATAATTACCTAGTGACCAGAGAGAATACTCCAGCACAACCCCTACTCATATTTGTGAAGATTATCCATCTGTTGTAGGGAGCTGGTTTTCAGCCTCTTAAGAAGTTACCAGGAAAAGGATGTCAGATCTCAGAAGACCTCAGAACAAGACAGAAAAATTTGAGATTTCCTGCTTGCTTGAGTAAACAGCTTTGGTCTTGTGGAAAGAGAAGTGATGAAACCTCTTCCAAATAGATATACAGAGGTTATAGAGGTTATTCCTCTATGCCTTTTTCCACAGGGTCGAACATTTCATGCTGGGTTAGGGTTAGGGTTAGGGTTAGGGTTACCAATGACCATTGACTCTCACCCGCCCCGCTGGTCTGCTTGAAGTGCCATAACAAAAGCACTTGATTGTACACAACTCTATTCTCAGTCGGCTGCACTGCCCAACGTGAATGTCACTGCTGATCGGATCTCAGGAGACAGCACACGCCACAGGGGGCTGCTGCTTGTGTTTCTGAAGGTAGTAACGATCCCCCAAACCCCAGCTGCTGCTTGAATTCCCTCCTGTACGCTTCTATGGAAGTCAATCAGTAGGGAGGGGGGAAAACTGTATTTGTCAATTCAAGCTTCATGTTTCACACAGTTCAAGAAAAGCTACTGTGTATTGCAAAGCTGTTTGATGCTCATGCAAGTCCACATCAACACCCCCCCGCCCTTTCTCTCTCTCCCCCTATGCATCTCTAGGTATTCCCCTCACGTCAACCTAACCCTTGGGCAGGTGGGTAGTGGTTAAAAAGACACCATATTATGTATGTACTGTATGTGTGTCCCTCCCAGACATTACCACAGTTTTACCAAAAAGTAAAACGTATTACTAGCACCGTTGAGCTTTTTTAAACAGCCACAGAGTTGCAATTGCTCATTTTATATTTTCATGAATTTTATTGATTTCATTTGTGAATTTCTTTGACCTGGTTTTCTATTTCCGTATAAATTGTAATGAGTTGTCTACAATGGTCTGGTCATTCTATCGGCCACTGTGGATAGGGCATGTTTGAGGCTCTCTGTGGTTCTTAATGATGAACTGTACTTTCCATATACACGGCAAGGTACTCCCTGGCAGGTGTACACCCAGAACACTCTTCAATATGCACCCAGGTAATTTTCCCAGACCTCCATCAGGTTCAGCCTGCTATAGCCAGCTCCAATAAACACTGCAAAACACTGATAGATAGATAGACACAGTAGATAGTGCAACTTTATTGTCATTCTGTTCCATACAATTCCCTGTAAACGCTTGAAAAGGCTTTGGTGTTGGGATACCGCTGACTCTATTGTATGACAAAGAAGAAGGGATGGGAGGGGTCAGCCACAATTCTACTGGTGGCCTACCCACCTGATCCTTCAGTATACTCACTGTAAATCGCTATGGACAAAAGTATCAGATAAGATTACCAAACTGTACCGGATGACACTTGATACTTTCTAAAGTAACCGCCCCACTCGGTATTATGTTATCCCACTTCATTGCCTTAATAACCAGAGGGATCTAGGTCTTCACAGCCCTTATGAGTCACTCAGACGGAGATTCACGCTAGCTAATTTGAGTCATGCGTTTTAAAGTCATACTGGTCCCATTGATTAAACAGCAGGAATGAGAGCAACTAGACTATTTGCCAGGCCTATACTTGCTTACAACCTAGCAGGAACCAACGCCTACACAAACACACACAAACACACACAAGGTATAGAGACACCATGGCGAAAGGGCACAACTGATCTTAGCTCATGGATCCTAGATCTTTCCTTGGCCTTCAAAGGGGTGGGGTGGGGTGGGGTGGGGTGGGGTGGGGGGGGTTCCAGGATGCCAAAATAGCTATGAAACTTCCCTCCTAAACTCTATGTTTACCCAAATAACTGACAGGGCACACGATAAATCCACGTGTTGCTGTGTGATGGCTGTCAATAACGGGACATATTTTCTTGCTGCAGGTAGCCCATCTCAGTCCCACAGTGGACTTTACGGGCGAGGGGAGGGGCACAGCGCTGACGCTACATCAGGTGGAGCGAAATCGCCTTATTGATAAGCCGGCAGTGGTTTCTGCGTGCAGAACCTCCGCACCAAATGCGTTGGCAATTCGTTTGCGTGGAAGCAACCTCCTGCCTATTCAAAACACGAAGACAAACAGCGTGTTGCGGTAGTAGCCTATTGGTTATTATAGACTCCGCGGAAACGGGGGAAGTACTTTCCAAGAATCATTACGCAGCGACTAACGTCTCTCCACGCGCTCTTTGCAAGGTAGGCTAAACAGTTATGTTTAAAGCATCTTGTTTATCAGCGTCATACGTCTGTTGTGTCAAACCCGACTCAAAGTCCGTGCAGACTTTGAGTCGTGTTTTTAATTGGCAGGACTGTGTTTGTAACAAATCAATTACTAAGTGTTTCGTTGTTATGCATTGCCCACACTGCCATAATGTTTAAGGAGTTTGATTGATGGTTGCTCTTTTATGTATATTGTTAAGCTGTAACTCATTAAAAAACATAATTGTTAGGGCTACATTCGTTTGTTTTTTTTAGCGTTTACTGATGATTAAATGTTATACACTTTTGTTTGAACAATGAATTAAGAAAATGGTATATCGTTGCTCTTTACAATTACGTAATTTAGCAGACACTTTTGTCCAATGTAATTTACGATGAGTAGAATTAATTATTACAAGGAGCAGATATAGGCATCTTGGCTCAAGGATTCTTACAGGTAGGCCAACTCTAGGTCTCGAACCCATGACCTTTTGTGCGGGAGTTGAACACCACTGCACTGTGCCCCTCTTCCTAAGCCAAATGTTTGAATTTATCTACAAATATTTGTATTGTTAACACGTAGGTCGTCTATAATCTTATAGTTTGCTTAATGATGACAGTCCAAAACATTATATTCTGTTTCATGCGGAAGTTGGTTGGGGAAAAAATAGACGCATCCAGTGTCCTGAGTTGTCACTTAAAAACTCATTGGCAAATGGGTATGCACCCCTGAAAAAAAAACGCCCACGTGAGAGTTTTTATCAGAACTGCAAAAAAAGTCAGGCAGTGCAAACGAGAGTAGTGATGGGCATTCCGGCTCTTTTCAGTGAGCTCTACAAAAAAGAGCCGGCTCTTTTGACTCCCAACTGGCTCTTTAAAAATAAAAATAAAAAAATAAAAAAATATATATATTTTATATTTTTTCAAGTCAAACAGTTTGCAATAGACTATGATTGGTGTTAAAAATAAATTCTAATTAAATTATTATATTTAATCATACTCAACCTAAACCACAATGTATTTTTATATAAACAAAGTGCATATAATTCAAACTAGCAATTTGCAAAACTGCAGCAACCCACAAATTGAAATAAATGTAAAAATGAAGGATGCTATAAGGCTACACATGTGCATTTAAAGTATAACTTTTTTAATGCATATAAATGTAACAATACAGTCTGAACAATATAATAATATATTGTTTGACTGTGAGTTGGATTGGACCTCATGTACAGTATCTTTGGTTCAATGGTTGACACTGCTTGTCGGATTGATAGGAACAACAGGTGAGGCTGTTGGTTTGAGCAGACAGTGTGCATTTGCGCATTTAGGCCTATATTATTTTATTTATCTTTTTGTTCTTTGAATTAGTTCATTCTATTAATTTTAATCTATTGATTATTCATATCTTAATTTTTTAAAATATTTTTATGAATAGATTCAGCTCTTCTGATATGCGAGCCAGCTCCCAACGTTCAACTACGAGAGCCGGCTGACTCGTTCACGAACGACCCATCACTAAACGAGAGAGTTGTCAGTGTAACAAATCGCAAATCCGCTGTGAGGGCAAAAGTCTGATCAGTGAGAAAGAAGCAGAAAAAAAAGGACTTATTATCAAAAAAGTAAAAGACAATTTGTTTGAAAGGTATAAGTTTTACTTTTGTGATGACATTGTTTCTTCAGTATTGTTTTCACTGAAATTCTTATTTTTGTTTGATGTTTTGTTTGATTATACTGGCACAAATCTGATTCCATAGAGTTTCACTTTCATAGCACACCTTAAGCAGTTGCTGAATACACTCTGCCCCCGTTTAAAATAACTCTCAAAAACACAGTTGTTACACAGTCTGTGTTGGCGATATTTTGTAACTCACTGAAAAAGAGACAGCCTCCTTTTACAAAACAAGCTCAGTGTGTAAAAAGAACCTCCTCCATCCCCCAAGACTACATTTAGTCAGTCATGTTACTAATTTATTCGGTCATGCTGTATCCTGATAGGATACGTAGATGGTTGCATGCGTTTATAAGGCAGGGTGTCACGTTGGTGTATGGGAGCGGTGACCCAAGCGCAGGACAGAGAGTACGGGAGGCAGGCAGTGGTGTACAGGGTTTTAATCAAAAGTAATCCACAAAGGGGTAAACAGAAAAACAGAAAATGT
>JAOEHI010000800.1:0-13333 GCA_025447815.1 Percopsis transmontana
TCCAAACAGCCGCCTCGCTCGGCTTCCGGTGTAAATGTTCCCTTCAAACAGGCCGAGGGGTTGGGGGGGTGTGTGTGTGTGTGTGTGTGTGTGTGCGTGTGTGTGTGTGTGTGTGTGCGTGCGTGCGTGCGTTTGCATGTAGGTGCTTATATGCTGGACTGTTGAAGTGTGGGGCTGTGTGTTGGCTTGGCTAACGGTGGCTCCAGCAGACTGCTAAGCGGTTAGCACGCTAACCCCATCGACACGGCATCGTAGCGGCCCAGTCACCCTCTTGTTGCCATATAGAAGGAGCTTGTCTATTTGGCGCGAAAGGCAGGCAGCGCCTCCCTCTGCTTTGTTTAACGCCAATAACTGTATCGTTTCTCTTTCCCTCCCTCCCTCTCTCTCCCTCCCTCCCCCTCCCTCCCTCCCACCCACCCCCTTTCCCCATAGCTGAGGAACTTGGTAGATATGTGCATCAACCCAGACCCAGAGAAGAGGCCGGACATCACCTATGTGTACGACATCGCCAAACACATGCAGTGCCTGACCCAGGGCAGCTAAGCTCCCAAGCAATATAGCGGGCCCACCTCCGCCCTGCCCCTCTCTTCCTTGTCCGTATCCCCCCTCAATCTTTCTTCCTCCCCCACGGCTTTTCAAGTTGGACTCCTAAACTCCTCTCAATAATATGCACCCCCAAGTGCAACTCTCCGTCCTATAATACAAGAGAATGTAGGGTATTCTAAGGTGGTGGTACTGTTATCTTTTCAACATGACTCCAAACCAAAGGCCTTTACAGCTGTAGACAAGTATAGAGGATATATATTTTGTTTTTGACAGAGCTCCCGTTGCTTAAACTATACTGTTATGGGTCAGACTCTGAGTGTATAATTTAATTGTCCATCAGCCTGTCTACTCTCATATGGTGACCTACAGCTGGTGTTCAGCAGGGATTAATACTTTTACTACACATAGCAGATATGGTGAAAATGGCTAAATTAGTCAGTGGAAGAGGTATGTGCTTTTGAATTGAACCATTGGAATTAGAACCACCAGGAACGGCAACAAGCATCAACAAACACTTCTTTGTTTCTTTGTTTGTTCGACCCCAGTGGTTGTGGGTCTCCTATGCCAAATGCTTCTGACACGCAAAATGACCACAAAAACTCTCACATTGATGGCAAAATTACTGTAATTAGAGTTGCAAGGTTTTCATGTGATGGCAGCAGAATTGAGAGTGTGTTTTCGATCCAGTAAATGGCTCAAGAGTTGCTGTTTTTACATTTTGCCTGGGTCCTGAGAGTTGAGTCGGTCTGAATGTATTAAGAATGGAAGCGTCATTTGGACTAGGATAGTTTTAGGAAAGCGGATGAGCAAATGCCTCTGTAACACTTTTGGAATGCATTTCCAACCCTCGCAGCCAATGACTACTCACAAAGTGGGTATATTGCTTATCATAGGGGACAGTAAAAACTGTAATGATACATAATAATTTTGTCTGCTGTTTATTTTTTATCTCACCTGATACTATTACGGTATTTGATGTTCCAGTATTTGAGAAAGACTGAAAAAGTGTTGAAATTAAAGTAGGAAAAAATACAAACAAACCATCAGCCATTAACACTCCATTATTTTGCCCCTAATGAAAGTATCTTGACAGTTGTCGTGTAGTGTAACTGGTTATTGTTAAAATTGATCTAATGGTGTAGTGTAGGTGTCTGGTTGAGGTAGTAAGTAGGCTTAGGGTGAGATAACACAACCTTCCTCTGTGTGGCCGTCCATTTCATGAGAAAACCACAGTGCCTAACTAATGTCTCGTCCTCAAAAGATATACCAAAGAGCAGAGAAATGCGAGAGAGAACTGCAGTGAATATGTATTTTAGTGGTCTTCTTTTACTGCTAAGTATATTCAAGAGGACATCTACATGGGACTAATATTGTTTAGCTCTACTTAGTGAAAAGTGTAAATACACCTTTAGTTTTAATACTGTGGTCTTCAGTGGAGTGTACACAACCTGTAGTTCTTTGTTTTTGATGGGAAGGAAGAGTTATCTTTACAAAAGAGAAGGTTTACACAATGATAGCACATGGAAGGTATAGTAATGAACCATCATTTTTCATTTCAGTGTCTTATCATGACCTGTATGTTAACATGTCTGTTAGCCATTAGTTGAAAATAGTGTATATGTACATGTTTGTGCATGTTGCTCATGCTTTCTCCTCAACTTTAAGTACCCATTACAGCTGTATTATATACAAAAGCTTTATACGTGCAGGAAAACGTAAGTTATTTTCTTGTGATTAACAGACTATTTTGATTGTGAATTTTTTTTGTCTGAGACTTTCAAAGTATAGTTTGCAATTTTGTTTTCAGTTGCACTTTGTCTGTTGGTTTGTTGTTTCATAATGCTAATCTCTCCGACCAGTTATTTTTTTCAGCAACAATCCTATAAACATAGACCCTAAGTGCTGAACATATGTTTTGTTTTGTGTTTTCTAAATAATACACCCATCTGTCTATACACTCTCTGAAGGTTCTATATAGCACTGGCAATGTTTTTGTTGTTGTATAGGTTTTGCATTGAAGTGCATTATCCACCAATTTTACATAATAATAAAGTTACCCCAAATCTTTTCCAATGACATAGGTATTTTTATGCTAGCTTTGCCAAAACTAGGAAAGAAAGAGGTTTATGTTGAAAATTGACAGGATTATGGTTGAAAAAATTGTGCAACATTTTTAAACCATTGATCTGAAATATAGCAGAACACAAACATGCAAGTATGAGTGATGTTTGAAACCTCAAATGCGAAATGCGTAAACAAAGCATGAAACCATCATGTATCGGCAGTTACGATTCTTTTACACTTACAGGCGACACTATGTTGTGCAACGCAACAATGCACCGATTATATCTTAGAAATCTATGCACTTTGCATTTCTCTGTTTTTTATGGACTCATTTGTCTGACTTGTTTACAAACCTGTTTTTTTTTTTTTAGCTTAACCTTTGCATCTGCTGATAGTGAGGTATTCATGGTTCCCAATGCGCAGTCAAGTTGTGCTGCCCTAAAATAGTGGTAGTGTATACCTTAAAGAATACGTTTATATTTTGTTACTGTAGTGGCTTCAGCTTTTTGTCCTGATTTTGGTCACTCTCTCCCATGACTCCCAGTGGGGTGGAGGTGTGTGTGTGCAATCTTTCCCCCCTTTTGTGTCATTTTTGTTTTTGAACATTTCATGTCAATCTATCAAGACCCTCATCACCAATGCTTTGTATGCTAACTGAATGCAATAAAGCCTTCGTCTTTCTTTTGAAGCATTGTGTGAACAACTGATTTCTCTTCGCACCTTTTTTTCAAACGTGTCAGCCCCTACACGGTTTTGTGATTGCACAAGTACCCTATGGGAGATGTCTTGCATTTAAAGAGATCAGTGCAGCGCTCACTTGATTTATTGAAGAGAGATTAACATTGTAATACAACATTTAAGATTTTCATTTCAACACAAAATGTAAGATTTTCATTTCAATACAAAATGTAGAATTACAATAGAAATGTTCCCTATAAATTAAATTGATACACGATCCAACACAGAAGATCAGTTGCCTTTGAGTAAGCCAGGTAACTCATGCAGTCTACACACACAATAAACTAAAGCCATTGTATCCAGTAAGCCCAAATCATTGTGATGAGTCGGTAGGCTGCTTCATTAGTGTATTTGAGGTCATTAGCGTGAATGTTTATGTCTTCCCCCACGTTGGTTCCCCCTGGGTCCCAACCCCCTCACTTTACCTCGCGCCGTTCTCTGGGATCCCCTCCACCAACCACCAGCCACTACCTGTCCCTTGAGGTTTTCCCGCCCGTCCGAATCCCTCTCTGCAAGGGACTCTTGGAGTGTGTGTAGGGGGTGACACTGGCTTTTCCCCCTGTAATGAACTCCTTGGGGATGGCAGTTCAAATTCATCATAGCGGAAATTGCTCCCGTGGAGCCCCGAACACAGTGAAAACAAACAAAAGTAAATATCTGGAATTAATACTTCAGCTGTTTGCTGCTGCTTCTCCGCATCATCCCCGCCCCTCACAATGCCCCCTCATCCTCCCCCTTCAAACTGTTGATATATTTATAAAAAAAAAAAAAAAAAAGCTCCGGGTTTTGCCTAGGCTGATTCCTATCCAAAACAACAAAAAAAAGTCTAAATAGTGAGAGACAACATATAGTTGCTGTGCATGCTAAATTAAGATTTTTAACAGAGGCACAAGTCCATCTAGTGGCCAAAAGACAATACTGCAGTTTTGTTATTGTAGCGTCTTTTAAAACAGAATTTGCACCGACTGACAGATGTTATTTCTGTGAAATTAAAACTTGAGTAATTTAGTCATTAGTGCTCACACATAAAGATATTGTGATAAGTATACAATATACAATATGGAGAGAAAAAAAGTTTTACATACTGTCTTTTTGGCTCAGGTTTGGACCCATTCACAAGCTAAACCTTATGCTTGTTTTTCTGAGTATATGTTTAAATACACAATTCTTAAATCTTAACCTAACTCACTTCAAAATTAAAGCTATATATACCTGTTTGAGATTATAGCTGACCAATTTTTACACACTACGATACCCACAAAGGAATGTTTTTTTCCCCAAGTTCAACTATGAAAATAAACTTCTGCCGGAAGCATTGGATCGATTTACCTCACTTTTCTCTACTTCAGCGCTAGGACTTTCATTCCGTCTTTAGATAGTTTCATATCAAAGAGATTTTATTTTTAAGGTAGTTTATAATCAAAGTGTGTGTGCGCGCGTGTGTGTGCATCGATAGCGAGAGAACAATGTCTTTCAGCTCATCATTTGTCCCAGGTGATTACCGAATGTTTTGAGGCAGAAATATGGGGCCGTTCCAGAGGACATTGAAAGGAGAATATTTTTTTGGGGGGGGGTTGTTTGTTTTGTTTTTAGCAACCTGAAATATCAATATTCTTTGCACTTTTGAAATAGCTTGTGGCGCACACTTGGCGATGGCAGCCTGAGCTTCAAACATATTAGTTTGCTGTGAGAAAACATTCACGGGGGACAGTCTGGAAACTCAGCACCGGCCCTGTTTATCATTTAAAAGCTGTTATTATCTGAAGTTGAGTAACTTTAAGCAGGTTAAAGTCATATTTAGAATGAAACGCTTATCTGTAGGCCTACAAGCTTCGCAGGTTACAATACTTGTTGAGTGCTTTTCCCTGCTGTTAGGTGCGTACACATAAAAAAAAACACATATCCTTTACCCAGCAGGCCACACCAGGTGTCATACAAACGTATGGAATCAAGCAAACCCAATCATGAAAAAAAACACAAGAATCATGAAAAGGATAAGACGGAAGTCTTGAAAAATATCTATAAAATAACTAAGAACTTTTTTTTCCCCTTTTGTGTCTTTAATCTGCTCCCATCAGGCCAGCCCATAGGGGGCACAGTAAAGTACAAGCGTCCCGCGGGGAGCTGGGCCTAAATAAAAGTCCAAGTGTCTCAGTAAAAACCTGGCAGGAGCTCTTAACGGGCAAGCACGGCCGTCTCCTCCTCTCCCTCCTCCGTACACCGTCCCTTTTTTACAGCTGCTTTGTAAAACTCACGGCCAGCGAGACGGAACTCCGGGACGCTCCGGGGCCCCACCTTTCCGGAACGGGTGTTTTCTTTTTTTTCTTTTTTTTTTGTCCCCCCCCCCTTCAAACTGTAAACTACTGGAAGTGAATGCTGTGTTAAACATGTTCAAAAGAAACTTGATCCTCAGAGAGGAGAGCATTTACAGGTGGGTGTGTCAGCTCTTGAACACTCCTCCACAGTTCTCTCTCCACCTCCTTTCCTTTATGTTGACCAAATGACTGTCTGTGTGTAGTGGTATCAACGCTACCAATTTCTGCTTAATTTACTCCCAACTACTCAACTGACAACCAACTGTACAGCATATAATATGTACAACATGTATTTTCAACTTTCAGATTGAATACATATTCTAATTTCTGCTGTCAGTCAAATAAATAATTTTCTACTCACACATAATAAACACATTAATGCTGCACTAGAGAAGTAAATATTAACATTAATATGATCATCTAGACTATTTTTTCCCCCCCTCTTGACATGCAAATCATGTTGGCAGCACCCAGAATGAAACTGTGATTATTTTTCTTTTTCTTTTTTTCTTTGACAAGGTGAGTGCTGTCTAACCTAACCCACCATCCTGTATCCATGCAAACAAGTTCCCTGAGATTTTTTTGGTGCTAAACCTCAGACAGTTTTACGTCCTCTTAAGCCTCCTATATTTCAACCTTATGCCAGACTTCCGAAAGGATTTCCCTCACTGTCACAGGCACATGTGCTGGGGTCTAGTAAAATAAGCACTCTGGCCATAAACTTGCCAATGAGCTGTCCCCAAATAGCCACATCTGTCAGCTCAACTTAAACAGCCCCTAAAGAGTAACTTTTGAAGATGAAGGGACATTGCTTGGCAGACAGGGACAGCTATACTCTATAGATAGTCACAGCCAGGGAGATTTCTTCTCTCAGCTGTGAAAATATAGAAAAATACATGTTTATCTGCTAAGGACCATTTTATGTTCTGCCTGCCTTAAGGGTGATTGTATCTAAATACACATAATTTCCCCAAATTAAAAATAAAATGGGAAAGTTCTTTCCCATATATTTTATTAAGTAGTGCTGTAACAACATTGATTTTCGTTTTTTGAGGTGACAGTTCCATTTTCAATTCTTTATGCGCTGTCATTATTTCTAATACAGTAAAACAGCTCTGCCCGTTTGTTGTGTGTGCAAATTAGCCCTCCCACACTCACTGATAGCAGAGTTTTAAGTGTGGTTTTAAATGTCAAACTGTGTATTAAATTAGTTTTATCGTTGGTAAACCTTTATACCTTTATGTGTTTATCTGTTAATTTAACAAATTCCAAAGTAGGAGTTTCTGTAAAAACTTCCAGCTATACAGGAAGGTACAGTATGTATATTCATGTATATATATCATGTACTATAACAATATTGCTATTATGCTATTGGAACATACATAAAGTACAGGACGCTATAATTGTGTTTCTGTGCTTCAACTTTTTAAGAATAACACTGTGGTCAGAGCACACTGAAACTGATGCCAGCACTGTAATATGGGCTGTGCAGGTGGAACACATATACATTCTTCTTCTTCGTCGAGCTGAGGCCCCATACACAAGGGAGAAGAGCTGTGTGTGTGTGCGTGCGCGTGCGTGCGTGAGTCAGCAATTGTGTGCTGGCAAGAGGGAGTATATGTACCTTGCCATGTGTCCCTTGTTCCCACGCTCTCCAAAACCACCACCCCCGCAGCTCAGCTGAGCTCCAACATTCTGGTAATAAATCGTGCCTCTGACTTGGTCTTAAAGGTGAAAGGAGAGAAATGGCTAGTCGGTACACCGGTTGGGAACGTAGGGTGGTTTTTGAACATACAAAGGTTTGTTGGCATCATAAAACGGTGGCTTGCGGTGTCATAAATGGACCTAAAAGACAAAAAGGGAGCGTTTCTGCATCAAGCCTGGGGATCACTAATCTCTTCTGGATATAATCGCTAGCTAAAGGAGAGCCCATGTACAGCACACATAGCCTTTCATATCCCAATTCCTGCTCCTGTTTGACCAATAGACTGAAATCAAAGCGGGCGTTCTTTCCCTCCGCCTCATCTACGTTGAGGAGATGAAGAACGAGGGCCCTTTGATATTTCTGTCTGTGGGGCCGACAGCTAAACGTCCATAACCAACGTACGTTTCTCTCTCTCTGAGGGTGGGACTGGGCCTGTGTGCCCTGCTGTTCAGTTCTACATTGTGCTATGCGGTGTTCATCAGGACACTAGTGGGATGACATGTACTGTTTTTTTTAAACAGAGCACTATTATTGGTAAGGACACTGTATTGAGGTCTGTCCTGTCCTTATGTCCGGTGCTTTCTGTTCTACTGTTCGGCTGTTCTACCGCGGAGGGACGGTAGAACCCTTCATCTCTAAGCAGCACCATGTTTACCAGAACCTCACGGTACCTTTTCTTGTGTCTGAGGGAGGGTATAACATCTGGTGCCACTGCTCAGACTTAACGTGAACACATACACACATACGCGTGCACACACACACACACACACACACACACGTGCTCAAGACAAGATTATTAATAAGTCAAACGCGCGTGTGTGTGTGTGTGTGTGTGTGTGTGTGTGTGCGCGCATGTGCGTGTGTGAGGAGCATGCACAGAAGCTGTGTATATCTAGTCACATGCATCACCAGGGAGTTCACAGGGCAGATAAAGCCTGTATCTGTTAACACCAGCCCTCTCCAGGGGGGTGAACAGCCCACTGATAATTCCTAATTAGAGGTGAGCGAATGCAATAGGAGTGTGTGTGTGTGTATGTGTATGTGTGTGTGTGTGCGTGCGCGCGTTTGTCTTCATCCCATATTCTTAATTAACTTCCTACTAGTTGCTAAATAATCTGCTTGTGTTTGTGCGTGTGTGTATTTTGTGAACTAACAGCTGTTCTGTTGTCTAACCTGCTTGTCTGCCACCTGTATGTACAGTATCTATGTACTGTATGTGTGTGTGTCTGCAAGCAACCGATGGATGCTTCCTCCACTACGGCTGGTTGCAGCATTGGATCAGAGAACGGTAATGTTTGCAAAGTCACGTTGGTAGAAGCAAAGCAGGTAAACAGCAATTTTATTCATGTATTTTCATTTATGCGCGCCAGACCTGCTAACCAGCCTCCACCCCGAAAAAGTTATTCAGAAGCATCAAAATTAATAGACAATGTGAACTTTATAATGTTCGCCCTATCACGCTGGGTTCTAATGCGGCATAGAATGAGAATCGTATGCATTTATGCAAGTGAATGAACATGAGGGTTGAAGTGTCCGCTGCATTTGTTTAAAGGCCAACATTAGCATATAGCGACAGACAAAAGTCCCGACTTTGAAATCCCCCAAGTCCACGGCAACTACGGCGGACGGGCGGTTCTCGCGGTGTCAGTCAGTCAGTCAACCCCCACCACCCCACCTTGCGGTGTTGTGGACGTGCAGCGCGCGAATCGCAGAGACGAGCTAGCGGTTAGCTAGCAGTTAGGTAGCTGTGCGTCAATTCGGGAGGGAGGCCGGTAAAAGTTGTGAACTTTAAAAAAAAAAGCAATTTTTTTTTCTCTTTCACACTCTCTCTCTCTCTCTCTCTCTCTCTCTCTCTCTCTTTCTTCCCCCCCCTACCTACCCACCTACTACACCGGCTGTCCCCTGCGACGCCCCGGTTTCCAGATTAGTTTACGGTTTGCTCCTCAATCTGATGAGATTTTACAGCCCTCTTCTGTTTACCTCCTCGTAGCTCCTCCTCCTCCTCCTCTTCTGCATGCATGTGTTCTGACCCCGAGGCAGCAAGTCACTAGACGCACCTTGCATCTATCGCTAACAAACACACACACACACACACACACACACACACACACACACACACATAAACCCCCGCGGTAGAAACCCTGGCAGTGTGGCAGGATCTCTGTGGAGGCCGGGAATTCTCAGCCCCTTTAGGCTATTCCTGGGGTGCATTTACTACACACAAGTGCACGCACACACACAGGCACACAAACAAGTACATAACCACAAACCCATAAATTCATGCACACACCTACTATCACACACACAAACACACACACACAAAGCAACATATCCTAATGAGAGAAGGAGATGGCGCTGGGAAGGCGACAGCAGAATAGAAACCTACCCACCGAGGACTGACCTGCGGTTCAGGGGTGGGCGGGTGGCACCGAGGGGGGGCTCTTCTCTACTTGCTGATCAGAGGGCTTCGCAATGGAGGCTTCTCGCGCTGCCGGCACTCGGGGAAGAAAAAAACCCAGCTGATTAAACGCCACTGTCGCTACAGCTCAGCTCCTATATGGATAGAAAAGCTTTGTTTCTTTTATATATTTTTTTTCTCACTCAGTGTTTGTTTGTCTGTCTCCTT
The DNA here is from genome assembly GCA_025447815.1 of Percopsis transmontana. Classification (NCBI taxonomy): domain Eukaryota; kingdom Metazoa; phylum Chordata; class Actinopteri; order Percopsiformes; family Percopsidae; genus Percopsis; species Percopsis transmontana. The sequence continues at coordinate 9,995 of JAOEHI010000800.1, forward strand.
TGTTGTCTTTGTCCTCTGCCGAGACAGCGGTGCCGCTGGATCGGAGCTGCGTGCGCCAGGGATTTCTGGGTAATTAGCTGAAAAGCTCAGCCAAGCCAGCACCAACAAAAAAAAAAAGTTGCATTTTTTGAATTTCTGAACTGTGTGCTTTTTCTTACGGTGTTTCACTGACACTCCACTTCACTCGCAACATCAAAACCTTTCTTCATAGTGGAAAACTATTTTATTTGAGACGTGGACAGCGAAAACGGCGCTGCCAAACTTGCAAGTTCTATTAACAAGTTGTGGAAACTTCAAACTGTGAAGACTGTGAAAATATAAAATGTCAGGACAATAGGCAAAATGAGAAAAAACGTTTTAGCGAGACACTAGAAGAACCTAATGGAGTTTCACCGTACTTTGTTATACGGCCCACATGCACTGTAATGGAAGCTTAAAAGAGAGTGTTTATTGAAGTGTTAAGGGCTTTGGTTGTGTTTGCCCTCTCCATGAAGCACAAGCTCTCCATTAAACTATTGCAAAAATCTTGACATAGCTTCTCCTCGTTAAGTTTTGATGAGTAAGCACAAGAAGCATAATTTTCTGAAAGCACATTCTACTGTGCTTATTATTGTTGTGTTTTTATGGGAAACTGCATGAGAACTGGACATGCACAGAAGACACAGCATATCGTAAAACCCGGGGTCAAAGGGTTGAGGAGAGCCCTATCGAATCTCTCGCTCTAGCCAGTCGTACTGTTTCTTGGCCTGCCGAATAGGAGCCCTCTCCCTGCATCTGTCCATGTACGGCGTGGATGTAGCATTGTTGAGTGCAGACGCGGCCTGGCACAAATGAGCTGTTACTCTCTGCCCATTATTTGTGCCCTCTGGCCCCAGTTGCATGAGTCATCCAAGGATGCAAGGTATCCCTGCCAGCCCAGAGCCAGGCTCCGAGGGCTGCCAGCCTCACCGTAGCACGCGTACGGATAGCATGCCTTTGTTTGTTGACCTTAAAGGTATACACTCCTCAATGAGATATAGTGCACCTCTCCCCCATTTATCTTCCCCAGCTCATTGTTTATGTGTGGAACACAAATATGCGTGTGCCTGTAGGGGGGAGGGGTTGAGAATGGTGGGAGTCTAGGAGAGCTGTTGTGTGTGTGTGTGTGTGTGTGTGGGGGGGGGGTACCAGCCACTCAGCAGGTATGGGGCGTGTGCCCTCATAGTTTCAAACCAAAACAACAATTTTGTAATGCTGGTTTCCACCCCAAAGGACAGTGTTCCACAAAAAAAACGTTGTCTCAAGGCATAGCGTGACCATTTAAATGTGAGGCTAAATAAGAGAGAACTTCCTATTTTCTGTGGTAGTTCTTGTCATGAAGCTTGATAGCCTTCATAAAGTAAGGCTAGAGAGTGTGACACATCATCTTCTTGCGGCAACTTTGCGCTGTAGGTGAGTCCAGAAAGGTGTGTCGATTGGTAAGAATCGATCAATAAAACCTACATAGAAGTTGTAGACATCGCTCAGGTATTTCTTACTTGGCTTTACAAGACAAATATTAGTATTGGAGTTTGTTGTTTCTTGGGCTTTTGGTATATGTGTGCAATGATTTTTTTACACGCCTACCTAAAATGCGGGCACCACATAATCCAAAAAGGAAAGGTAATCCAAGGCGCTCCAGGTAAAAGTACAATTCACACAAAAATTCCCTGCGCCTGTCCCCTGTCAGGCAGCAGTTTCCCTTCCCTTATACAAAGGCCGCTCCTTCCTCATCCAGCCGACCTTTTTCTCCTCGTCCTATCGCATCTGTCTCTTAATTGCCCTTCCGGTCATCAGTATGAAAATGTACATGTACATGTAACTGCAAGCAGTTACTTTCTCCTTTCCCCATAGGTATTTATCATATGTAGGTTTATGTTAGACACAGCATATGTGGATGTGTCACATTTGTTCAGGGCTCAGTTAGATCCCCAGGCTCAAATGATTTGATTTTTTTTCCAAGTGTCTTTGTTGCTTGGGTTGTTTACTCTGTATTTATGACACAGTTTTCACATCACTGGCACTATTGTAATCTCATAACCCGACAGTTAATTTAAACAAAAGTTAGGTCCCTTAAATGATTCATGCTGAGAATAAGAACCAACCAGGCCGCAGCAGTTAGACAAACAGATAGACAGACAGACGGGGCTGAGCTGAGCTGCACTAGAGCAGCAATGTGCGACTTCCGTCCTCCATTCTCCAGAGAAAAGCTCCAGACTGAAATGGAACCCGATTAGCTCAAGTGTATTCATAAAAAGGGGAAGCTTGGGGGGCGTTAAATGCAGAAGTGAAGTCTCAAGTGTTCGTAGAGCCTTGTGGGTGTAGCTACCACGGCTTGAGGTAATCCAAAGCGCTCCAGGTAAAAGTACAATCCTCCCAAAAAATCCCTGTGTTTCTCCCCTTTCAGGCAGCGGTTTCTTTTCCCATATTCAAAGGCCGCTCCTTCCTCATCTGGCTGACCTTTTTCTCCATGCACTTGCCTCTTAATTGCACTTCCGGTCTTCAGTAAGTAAACGTATATGTACTATGCAAGGAGTTCTTCCAAAAACTGCCTCAGACAAAACGACATTAAAGTTATCATACAATTGCACATCAGGCGGTACATTACAACACCGAGGTAAAGTTAGAAAGATATTTAATATTCAACATTTGCTACGCTGAAATGCGGCACTAATGAGCGTACTACAAAACCACTATCCTACGTACTGAGTCTCAGTTGGTCTAGTAACTTGTCTGGTAACTGAGCTTTGGGAGAGGGCTAAAAAAGCTAATGCTTACTGTAGTGGCATTCTGCGGAGGCTATTTAGGGACAAATATTTATTTGGAATAATAAATTTGTTTTCCCAAATTTGTCTATGGCCCCTTCACAATTCACACATCTTAGATTTTCTTAATACTATTTTATAATTTTATAATAATTTCATATTCATATAACTCCTAGGCTATTTGTCAATAGCCCAGTTATGGCAGGTAATGCACCTCTACACCGACTGGGGCTAGTGGTTCACGGAGGATAGTGGTTTTGTTATCTGCTTACTTGTGCTGCAGTGATGCATTTTTGTAGTTTCGTGTAGGAAGTTTCACCTGATGCTTTTCGCCTGAAGGCTTTTTGCCTGATGCTCAATTGGGCGATATAGCGGATACATCGGGAATTGATGATGGGTTAAATCCATAGGCGGTGGATTTTTTCTGCTGGTGTTTTGCCGATTTAAAGTCCTTTTGTTTTGGTTATTTAGGGCATTTGATATGGAGGACTAAAAGTGCCACAATTAAATAAATAAATACACCATTAAATAATTACTTAAATGTGTCATTAATTAA
>JAOEHI010000801.1:0-13330 GCA_025447815.1 Percopsis transmontana
GGGGGGGGGGGGGGGGGGGTGGGGCCAAGCGGCCCGCGGGGGCCGGGCCCGGGGGGCGGGGCGCCCCGGCCGGGGGGGGGCGCGGGGGCGCGCCCCCCCCCCCCCCCCCCCCGACAGAATATTTGGGAAACCAAAAAAAACCCCCCCCCCCCCCCCCCCCCCGCTCTGGGAACCGCTGTCTTACAAAGTTCTTAGTTCTCATAAACGAGCCCAACAGAACCACAGAGACCAGTGAAACGACAAAAGGACTGAGCGACAGAGAGAGAGCATGGGTTTGCTGGCAGATGCTTCAGTCCAACTAGCCTCCGACCCACCCCCACGCACTCCAGCGCTCAGCAGTACACTAATAGATAGAGTGAGTCAGTGGCTTCATCTGCTGTCTCCAAGGCTGCCTGGAGGGGCCATATTGATAATATCCTAGCCTGCAAGTCTCAATGCTTCCCCTGGGGCACTCTCCAGGAAGTGGGAAGAGAAGTCCCTGGACGCTCTTTTGACTCCACACATAGACACCGTAGGAGAAGAAGTGTGCGTGTGCGTGTGTGTGTGTGTGTGTGTGTGCGCGTGTCTGTACAGACCAGTCACACACCTCATTTATTCTCATTTTGAGTTTCCTCCCGCACGCTGGCAGCAGAGTGAGGGGCAGGGAACAATGATCACAGAGGACGGGAGATGTGATGGAGAGAAAGGAGGAGGGAGGTGGAGAATGACAGCCTCCCCCCCCTGTCCCTCCCCACTTTCTGTCTCCCCCCATCAGATGTGGCAATGCAGCCGGAGGAGGCGCATAGACGCTCTCTCACCTCCTCCTCCTCCTCCTCCTCCTCCTCCTCCTGCGCCTTAACGGCCAGATGGGAGGAAGAGTGACTTTCTGCTGTACTGACACCACAGGGCTCTCTCCCTTTACGTTAATACCTTCCGTCCTCACCTCCATTTGTAACACACACTCAAGACACACACTCGGGGGGGAGCCCGGGGCTTTGAATGGCGGCCATATGCAGAGCCAGTGCGACTGGAACCCCCCGCGGCTGAAACAAAAGTACAGCAGGCTCCTTGGGCGCTCAAGCCAAGGTGAACATTTGGTAGCAGCGCCGCGTGTCTCCACGTAGGACTAAATCGGTTTGGGTCGGCTGTAACGCGCTGGGAAGTGGAGCGGGCTTTTGGCTGGAGGCTCGCCCACTCAGTCGTAAGCGTGCGGTGTGAGTGGAAACCTTGCCAGAAGAAAGAAAGAAACCCCCCAAATAAAATAGCATAGCAAGAAATATACAGTAAACAAACCTAAAAAATTATTTTCACAATTTAATTTTGTATAAATGTATAAATGTCTGTTAAGATACTACAATATAAATATAAATAATATAATAATGTAATTTAGGATTTTTTTCCAAATCATTACACAACGCCTCTAGAAGCATTATAGTGAACCCTCAGGGGTTCCTAAACCACAGCATGGGGACCGCTGCTGTAAGCAAGCCAGCCACAAAGGTGCCCGATGGCCAACAAAGGAAAACAAGAGCTGTGTTGCACCAAAGGTGTGAATGTGTTTAACTGTAGGAATGATGAAAACATTGGGTGCATGCCTCAGCAAAACCTTTCGTCTGATAAATAGAGGCTTATAAAGGAAGATGACGAGGGGGTTGAAATGAGAGCATAGTGGGGGGTACAATGCGTGGACATGCCAAAATTACACCGGGTTGCCATTAAAATTCAAACAGGGCAAACCAAGGGGAAAGAAACTAATACATAATGATTGGGTTCGTTGACTTGGTGTGTGCGTGTTCTGTGGGGAGTTAAGGATTCTTGTTTTCCATCACAAAGGGATTCAAGATTTCTTAATTAGTTTGTTGATGAATGTAGTCTGTTGTGCACACACTGGCGAGCGAGAAAATGAGGTGACCTATGTGTGAATGAGACAGAATCACCTTGAATTAGTTCCACAGTTAACAGAGGGGTGTGCGCACGTGTGTGTGTGTGCGCGTGTTTGTTATATGTGTGTGTTGATCACAGCCCTAATATGATTTGAATTGGAAATAATTTCATGTACATCACCATGAGGCGCGCAATCTGCAGAACAGGATCCGGAGACATTTCACCACGGGAGAAGTTTGCTGAAAATTTCACACGAGCGGTTTGCTAACATTTCACACATTACGCATGGTCGAGGTGCAGGTTAATGACCTTCCTTTAATGCCCTCATGCCACAACTCTATTTCTCACACTGAAAACATTCAGGAAGTTACATGTTTGTGTTGTTCTGTGCGTTATATAACATGCATGCTCTTTGCTCTGTATGTTAGGCTTATACGAGGCTTATACGAGGCTTATACGAGCCGCGATGGGAGGTTGCTTCATGTTTGTTACTGTTCATCTGGAGATTGGTGAACAAATGTGCCCCATTCTTTTACAATGGTTGCGACAAGGCAAAGAAATTAAGCAATTTTATTTGAATATGGCAACACGATGTATTCTTCTGCAGAGCTCTACAGTATTTTTATGGTGTTCTGAATCACACACATTTCCCGTGACAACAAATTACCGTGGGGATAGCAGCCTAAGTAGTGCAATCCTTTAAAAACATTGTCATCCATAGAGAAACAGACCATGTTTCTTTCACGCCATGTTACTTTCGTAACCTCTCCTAAATTAGCCTGTGCTTGTGAAACCAGTTTGGCTACCCTTAGCCAAATTGAGTTCTCAGCATAGCTGTAAAAAGGCCATGTATGCATTGGCAAATAAGTGTCATCCGGTAGGATGAGCTGGCTGCGGGTGTGTTTGTGTGCTGTTCGGTTGGTGTATCTGTCAGCTGTGGAAGGCCCACCCTGCTGAGAGGAAAGATGTTGTAAACCAGACGCCGTGGATAATATATTGCAGACTGTGGCACTAAATGTGTCCCATAGTGAATACACTCACATATACACACACACACACACACACACACACACAAATGGCTGTTGAGACACCTGCAGTGGCAGATCTGACACCAAAACTACAAATACAACACGGTGGTAGAACATCCTGCACATTCATGTTGCCATTACCTGAATGAGGAGAAATACACAAAGAGAAAGAGAAGAGAAAACTGATTTTTCTTTGTTAGCTCATTTTCCCAGTCAAACTATTTTAATACACTAATAAACAAAGTACGCACACACACACAAAAATATCACAAAAATACGTTTTTTTAATCATTTCAATTCTAAATTAACTTCCTGTAAAACAGAAACATTTTGGTGATTACGTAGGAAGGTCATAGAGGGTGTGATTAACATTCCTTTTCCCTCTCTCCTATCATATAAAATACGCAAGGGGCAAAATCTTTGAAGCCGCATTGACAGAGCTAGCTAGCAATAATTTGCAAGTGCATTTTCAGTTGTTTTCTAACCTATTCTCTCTTCCTTTTCCCAAAATATACCAGTTACGGAATAAATAAGCCATTTTTTCTGTTGGCCGAAGACACAGTGAAATATGAAGAGAGGAAAAAAATGTGTCCCACCTCAATATGTTGTTTTACTAGGAAATCCATCAAATAACATGCGCAGGATATTCTCTTCTGTTTCACGTTTACTTTAAATCTTATCTTAAATCCTATTTTTTGTAGGTATCAAGAGCTGTAGAACTGGATCAGAACATGAATAGACAGCTATGGCGGAAAACTTCCCTTTTCTGATGTGCTCGTTCCTCTGCTTTCATTTCAAAGAGTGGATTAAGAGCAAAACCTGCATGGCCATTGGCCACCTCTGAGCTTCCCCCACCCCCCTCGTTTACTGGAGATTGTGTGTGTGTGTGTGTGTGTGTGTGTGTGTTTTAGAACAGGTTTGTGTATGTGTGTACCTCTGCTGCTTTATCTTATCTGGACCATACACCTCTCACACCGCTCTCGGAGGATTCATTTTTTCACCCACCAAGCCAGGCCTGATGGCTTAGGGCCCTGAAACTGGGTCATCCGCAGGGACCTGACTGGACACTGTGGCTGCAAAGCTGCCTGGACCGCAGACAGGTAGGGGAGAAATGAATAGAGGGATTGGAACAAGTGGGATGAGCAGAGAGGTCAGAGGGAGAGAAAAAAAAAAACTGTGCAGCTCTGTTGCCGCGGGAGATATTTTTGGCCGGTGCACCGGGGTCACAGCGCCAGCCTGTCAGCCTCCGTGCTCGCCCGGCCAACGCAGTGGTGGGACAGCCTCAAGGTCGCGCCCTCCACCTTTTCTGCTGACAGAACGGGAGAGAGACACAGAGTTGGAACGGGAGAGGGAGGAGAGGTGGAAAGGTCAAAGGAAGCAGGCCGCCACGCCGGCGTGATGTGTCTAAATAAAACGCCCCGTTTTCCTCACACACACACACACACACACACACACACACACGCGCGCGTAGGGCAGCTTTGGGGTCGAGATGGAACAAGACAGGGGTTCTGGGTGCTCGGCCTCTGAGTTTTATGAGACGGGGGGGACAGTTCAGGAGTGTCACCTGCCCACAAGCCCCCTGGTGGAACACGTGAAATTACAGGCTGGGCTCAGACGCCTCCGTTCCAGTAGCTTGGAGCTGTGTTACTGTATGGTTAGCAAGTGGAAATAAGAAATCCATTATAGTGCTATTGAATGTGATGGTTATAGTTTATAGGACCTGTTCCTTCATCTTTCTGCTTACCGTGTTACCTTCTGAGATACAATTAGTACATCAATATGAGGAATTACATTTTCAAATATTTGTGAAGTGCTTCGTAAACTCTTGAAGAAAACAAGTGAGAGATTTTTTTTCCAAGCATTTTATTGCTATGTAAAATTAAAAATCTCAAAATTCTAATGAAAAAGTACTACTTAAAAAAAATAACATAAAAAAAAACCATTTAGGCAAAATAATATTTGGCATAGTGACTCAGTAAATGGGGAAAACAAACTTTAGCACAGACTTGCTGCTATACCTATTAGTTTGAATTACTGTTATAAAATGTATACTGTAATGTATATTATGTTGCCTGTTGGCGTACCTACGACTTTAAAAATATAACCATTAGCATCTGATATCATGGTGTAGTAAACCTTTTAATACTGTGTCGCTCCCTACTGTTAAACTACACGGAGGTCCAAGAATAATTAATCACACTGTGTATAATAAACCCCAGTCAAACAACACATTATGTTGACGTGCCAAGTAATGGACACATCCCAGTGTCGTAGCACTTGTATCGGCAGTAAGGGATGGGGAGGGATGGGGGGGAGATTGGGGGGGGGAGACGGGGAGACAGACGCAGCTGCTAGAACAAGGGTGTGGTTGCATGTCCCAAAGCACCGCGGTTACAACAGAGTACATCTGGGCTGGACTGTCCCGGCTCCCCCTCCGTAAACTTACACCATCAATCAATGTGCCGCACAATTCATAGGTGTTGTAAAACATCCATGTACTTAAGACCACAAATTAAGTGCAGCCGATAAAAAAATAAAAAATAAAGACACAATAATTAATGACAACACAACAATTCAAGTATTTTCCATACGCGGTTGCTCAGGCTAATGACTACATCTGGTTGGGGGACTAAAAATCTATGCATGCAAAAACTACCGTATCGCACGCGCTGTGCGCTGTCTCCCTTCTCGGTGACAAACCGCAAAGGGTGCAGATTAGAAATAGGATGGTCTCTGAGACTCGTGATTGGCTCCTTGGCAAGGAGGCTTGGCTTGATAAACATCTTAACACCGTGTTGGCCCGGCAATGCTGCGCTAGCGTTGCAGCATTACAATGTTCAAAACACCAAGCTAGCATTCAAAGCTAAAACGTTTGTAAATTATTGGGAACCCCCTCTCATCTTTATCTTGGACTGTAAATTCTAAAACATGATGTGACTGTTTAAACACTTCCGTTATAAACTAAAACAATAATTAAAACACAAAACCTGTTTGTTAGAATAAAAAATAAGCTCTTGTTTTTTTACATCCACATTCTCAAAGAAGGGATTGCTTTGTTAACATTCCGTGTCAGCTGGGGCTGCATTCACTGCATTCATTAAATACCATACAAAATAAATAAATACATAAATAAATAATCCTTGCATTGTTTTGAAATATTACTTATTCTTTCTTTACAGTACGGCGACTTGTAACTGTACAGTGAGCAGAACATAGCAGTTACAATGAGAAAATGAGGTTAAACCCAGTGTTTGATATTGACAGGGTAGTTGGGGGTTGTTGTACTGGCGTGCTGTACAGGGTGGAGGCGGAATGGGAGGCACCAAGCAAACAACACCCAGCAAGAGTCTTCATCCATCCCATATGCCCTGGCCATAGTAGGTCCACCATAGACGCTTTGGCCAGGGTCCATCCTGGATCCAGAACTGCCCCAAACTTAGATCCAATATGGACTTGATGGGATTGAAGGTTGGCTAGGTGACGGTCGAGGGGGTGGAGGTCAAGAGGTGGGGTGTCAGAGACGAAGGTGGCCAAGGTGACCTCAGAACTGGCCCATCCTGGCGCTTAGGAGGCTTCGGGAACGCGGCGCGGCCGAGGAGATGCGGCCAAAGGTGGAGGAAGGCCACTTCATGATGAACTGGGAGGTCACTGGCAGCAGATACCTGGACAGACGGGCGGGAGGGATGAAGGGATGGAGGGATGAAGGGAAAGGATGAACATAATGAGAGGATTAGATATGAAAAGGTCACGGTTAAGAGATCAGGGTGCATTAACCCCCGGCACAGTAGCCATATTAACCAAGCTTTTAAACAACCACGTGAGCTCTACTGGTACTTGTCAGCTCACATTTGCAGACAGCCACTTCATGAGATCCGTTTTAACCGATGCCCTGGCGAGATATACTTCTTAGACCCTTAGAAGTTTTGCGAATTTGCAAATGTTTGCCTTCCCATAAATCCAGAGGTTTATTGGGTAAGATGCATATAATGTGAAGCAACACATATACAGTATATGATTATAATGTTAACTGATATAAAGTGCTTTAACACTTTTATAAGGGGAATATGTAATATGTTTAGGCAGATTGAAGATTTGTGTATTCCCGAATTTTATTTTGCGAACGAAAGGCGAACTTTAAACTTTGACCTTAAAACTTTTGGTATCATGAACAGAAAATCCTCACCTATCATTCCGCGGCATAGACGTCAGTACCTTTCTAAGACTTTTCTATGACACCTTCCACCGAGACAGAGCAGTGAGGCAGCTCCTGCTAACAGCGTTCCAGTACCTGAGAATGAGACCAGCGTCAGGTTGAAATAGAGTGAAGCCTGCACTCCTCTTCTCCTTAGTTTTCTGGATATTGGTCAGATCAATGTTTGATGAGGTGATGAAATCCTGGACAGGGTTAACTATGAGAATGGAAGTGGGTCATCCTGAAACGTCTGGGTTAAATGCTACGGTGTCGTTCAGTAGCTATGAAACATTAAATACTTACTTAAGGCTGACCAGTATTAACTTTGACAAGCTTCACTTGCATATTTTGTAATATTGAGACATATTACATAAATGTGACCCATAATAATTGCCACATTCAGAGTAAACACTGTTTATTAAAAGCAATCTACCTACAACTCAAAATTCCTGCATTGGACAAAAGAATGTTAAAATCAAATGTTACAGATGTGACAATCCAAAAAGAGAAGCCAGGGGATTATAAAGTGTGAAAATAATATCTTCTTTTAAGCTGCAGGAGAGATAACACACTTCCGTCTGACAACCCTCTTTCCCTGTAAAATAGCTCTTGGACAAATTAGCTGGGCAGCTTCTTCTAAAGTCGACTAGAAAAGGGAAAAAAAAAAAGCCTGTCGCTAAGGGCATCCGCTTCAACACAGCCCCAGACCCAGGAGAGTTAGGACGGATTCAAATTAACTTCATTTAGTTCAACGAGAATGTCCTTGAAACGGCTTCAAGTGGGCCGTGGTTGCTTGTCGAGCACATCTTCTTTGGCTGCGACTGAACTTGGCAAACGAGCGCGGTCCAGCACCTCTACTGAGACTGGAACACTCCAACAGTACAAGACAAGAGGAGGGCAGGATGTGCCTTGCTGTGACTAGCACACAGTACACAGTTACTGTTCCTCTGGGTTGTTCATATTTGTAGCCTCTCTCACAAGTGACACAAGTGACATTTAGATTCACGCTGAAGCTGGGGTACCAGGTACCACCTCTCTACCCGCTATGTTTTTTTTACATTCCACGGCCATGTCAATAAAAAAAAAATAATAATATTGACTGAGATTGTGTCCTTGGCTTTGTGTAATGCTTTCTCCTACTCATTCCTTATTGTTTTCAAAACAATCTAATATTGAATATATCGTGGTTGAGGCTGAGCGTGGGTTCTGCAGGGCTCTTTGGTAATTCACTTTGAGAAAGATCTGCTAACCGGCGGCATCACGTGATGGATGGTGTGGGAAAGGTTGCCGGGGGGGCAGGGCTCTCGTGTCCGAGCTGACGTTGCCTCTGCAGGCTACATTTAATTGGACCCTCATTCACACAGTTCTGGGTTCTTCCTCCTTTTGATCAGTGAGAAGAACTCGGCAACCACGTGCACGCGCGAAAGCCAAGGAGAGGCTTCCCGCCTTCCTTCAAACCCTCAGTAGACAGACGGACAGATAGATAGACGGACAGAGGATGGGAGAGAATCCTTCTTCTTCCATTACAGTACATGTGTAACCGGTCGAGTCCCGCACCGGACTCGAACCCGGATCCCCGGCGTGGGAGGCGGACGTGTTAGTAAGGGAAGCCAAAACCCAACGGGCTCTAGCGTCCGTCGCTAGCACGCCTCTTAAGGTGTCGGGGAGTGAGGTTTACCCTGCACAGCGCAGCACCTCGCTGTACCGCTGGCCTCCGTTACACATGCAATAGCCAGTATGTTCGCTGTCCCTGCTAAGCGACACCTCTGCTCCGACGCCCATGGTGAGTGAGCGGGAGCACAGAGAAAATCTAGCGCAGCGCCTCAGAATGCAGGGGGAGATTGTAAGGATAGCTGACGCAACCAGACACTGAGCGCCACGCAGAGGCTTGAGGGTTATCTGCCGCTCGCAAATAACCGAACACCCCAATTAACCCTAATTATCGGCATACTTTTTAGACAGACGAGAGTTGACAGGATCTAAAACTTTTGTCATTATGGGAAAATTGTCTTTGGTTGGTGGCAGTCCTTCTGGGAGCAGTGAGAAAGTCCTTACAGCTGTTTGGTGAGTTCATCCGCCCACGCAGATTGAGGGGCTTCTCTCAGCCTCACGAGGCTGTTGACACGCTGGAGCGAGGCACTCCAGCGGCCAAGGATGCTTGAACGAGAGTGGGCAGGTGTGGTCCACAATGGAGACCCCCAGACCCTTTAGATCTGCTCCGTCATGCCGGCCGAGTGCTGTGAGAGCGTCACCATGTGCACGTGAGTGCACGTGCGTGCCCCCCCAACGACAACGCCATTCCACACAGCATTAGGCATTTACAATGCTGTTGGCTCGCTGGAGCTAAAACAGCCTGGTTATGTGATCTCTGATTTGCATGTGTGCAGTGGTAAGTACAGGCTGCAGGCAAAGGAAGAGGGTGGCGGGTGGGCGTCTGCTGAAGCTCGGCTGGGAGAAACAGCTTGAGGTGAGGTGTGAGTCAGTGAAGACGGAGATGACAGGTGGATGATGCTCTCACACACACACACACACACACGCGCGCGCGCGCACGCACACGCCTGAGAATGTGCCCTCCCATCCAGACAATGCATATGCTGGCCAATGAGAAAACAATCCTAATTGCCTCTCAACTGTCGGAGGACTGTGGAGCAGTTGCTCCGGTGCTACGGGGCCGTTCCCCCTCCCCCGCCTGGCTGACGGAACAAAAGGAAAGATGATACTTGCATGTTGTGAAGCTGTAAAAGGCAATGGTGCAACGCACGGCGGCCATTTTGTGTCTTCTTGTGACAAGAAGAGAGAGTCAATCCTAGCGTTGAAGCTACCAAGTAAAGGGCTTCACTATGTGCCAAGGCCACGCATGCTAGGAGCGCAAGCACTGTGGGTGCCGCAAGGCAGTATGGGTAAAGCCAAATGGCAAATGGTTGTGGAGCAGGGGGGGGGGGGTGAAGCGGGGGACGGGGGGTCTTCGGCAGAACCAAACCGAGCAGAGACCTGCGTCGAGGGGCGAAGTGACGGAGGAGGAAGAGGAAGAAGAAGCAGCGGCGGCGACAGCGGCAGGGGTGGAGCCACGGGCAGAGGCTGGTGGTCCAGCAGCCAATGGGAAGCTTTTGTACACAGACGTATATAGACACACAGAGGGACATAGGGAGAGACAGACCAAACGCACGCTTTAAACGGAAACACAGAAACCTGGCACACAAGAATGGATCTTATTGCATGCACGAGGCCCAAAGCCTATTGTAGTTATGTGCTTAGATCCTACTGTAAAGCATGCATTTAACGCCCGACTCAAAACAAATTGGCTAGAGAGAAAGCAATCAAAGGCAAAGACATCAGCTTAGTGGAAACAGTGTTTTGTACAGTAGCGTTGCAACTATGAGCTCATAATATCAACAACAAAACCCCCGGCCCCGCCACTACACCTTCTTCTTTCGTTCTCTATTTTTTTTCCGGTGGAGGTTTTCGCAGCCGCAAAGTGATAGCCTGTTAAAATATGCACAGGGGTTATGAATCATGTAAAGCGAGGCCCCAGGAAAAAAGGAGCTCTCTCATAAGGTCATTTGCAGCACAGGCTCATCTGGGCTCTAATTGAATTAAGCAGGCCTCGGGGGGCCCCGGGCTAACCTGAGCGCTAATCTGTGGGCCATTATTTCCTGTTAACAGCCCTCCACGTCCCACTCCCAGCCTTGCTCCCTCCCGCCAGCCTGAAGCATGTGATCTTTAAAAGTTCACTCACTCCAAACCTTGGCTGTGTCTCCTGCGGGCGATCGCCCTTAAAAATAGAATGAGGCTCATTTTTTCTCTCGCACAGGGTTAGGTACTTCAAATATGATGTTTCTAAGCTTTTTCTTCCGTGGAGGCCAGACACAGAAAGGATAACTTAAAAAGGTTAAACGGTTTAGGTGTGTGTGTGTGTGTGTGTGTGTGTGTGTTACTGTACAGGTTTGTGTGCACGCACATGTACAAGGACCCGCGTGGGAAGAAAAAAACTATTCCAAGCCATTCCAGTGTGTCTGAAAACATGGATACGAATCACTGAAATGTTTTCGGAAAAAAGGACGGGTAATCTAGCAGAGCTGTGTACCTCTGTGCTTTGCCACGCCTTACGCTAAACCCTCTAACCCGTGTCTGGCCTACAGTACACTGTCAGTCAAATCTTAACCACTTTCTCATGTGATCTACACTCTACCAATCAGAGACATCAATCACTGGTGGGAGGTATACTATTATCAAGACAGGACAAGGCTATGCTTCTGTTTTAGATAACTGAAAATGAGTGTGTTGCCTTATTGGCAACCCAACGCAGGGATCTTGAATTAATTACTTACTGACAAAACAGCCAAAGACTTTTTTAGCAGGCAGTGAGACCAGGGGAGAGCAGACGAATGCTAACAAGGCTGGTAGTGAAGCTTACAGTTCGTGGGGAGAATCAGGGCCAGTAGAGATGTCGGCCATGTTGCCGAAAACAATGGCATCAAAATAACTTTTAGTTCATCCCATAAATATGTACGACAAGTATCTCTGTGGTAACGGGAGGGTACCAGTGCGTTTCTCACCTGGTGTCGTCCCATTCGGGGCTCAGGCCGCTCAGGGAGCCGCGGGACTCGGAGACAAACTTGTAGACAACCAGCAGGCAGTCTCTACACAGCTGAACCAGTCGGCGACAACACTGCAGCTCCTGGGGAGAAACCACCTCGCTGCCCTTACTGAAGATGATCTCCCATGACGACCTGGCCAGCGCACACACACACACACATACACGCACGCACGCGCGCACACGCACACACACACACGCATGCACACACACAAAGCAAAACAAAGGGAAACAGAGAGGGGAGGGATGAAACAAATGTGAGTACAGTTAACCCTCTTTACAAGGCTGGACATCCCCCCGACTGTGAGAGAACTCCAACAACTGAGACACAACCCGACGGGGCTGGGTTTGATGTCTTCCCCTTTCCCTCCTAGGGAGTCGGGGGTGCTTCCTCTGAAAAGGTTCAAACCTCGGTGTGTTTCCATTCTCTCCCTCTAAGTCTTTTTCAAAGGCTGTTGAATTCGCCGCCCAAAATAGCCGCCAGCCAGCCTGTTTGATTGCTGCTAAGACCCTCAGATAAAATATCAAACAAGAGAGCACGCGCGTGTGTGGTGGGGGGATTGTGCGCTTTTTGAGGTGCACTGCTTCGCTGTCGCTGTTTGACACTGGGACCTCATACAGAGTTCATCGTTGTGGGGTCCGTGGCCCCGCCACAGGGAGAGGATGCCAGCTTGATAGCCAGCCCGCTGGGTCTTCCAGGTCAGGCTGTGATCACGCAAAAGCAGCGTGGGGTAGCAAAGTGTCGGCCCAGCAATGCCACGCTAGGCTAGGCTAGGCTAGGCTACGCTAGGCTACGTAGGGTCGCCTCAAAGCAACAAATCTGGTGATTCCATCATTGAGCTTTGAGCCTTCCCGCCTTTGAGATGGGGTCTCGTTTTCAAACGCCCTGGTATTTCCCTGTGTCGTTAAAGTCCTTTAAATCTCCTCTCCTCCTTAGCCTCCTGTTTATCTACACCACTTTTCCTGTCTCACTCCATCACTCAATCCCCACCACTGTGGAAAGAAGAGATGGGGGCGGGTGGGGGTGGGGGGAGGCAGCTAAACCCTCTGTGGCGACAGAGACACGGATGCCGGACAACTGAACTGTAAGGAAGACGGAGGGAAACACACCGCAATCAAGACTGCCCTTTTGTCTTGAGACTGTGTGCGTGTGTGTGTGCGTGCGCGTGTGTGTGTACGCACGTGCATGTGTTGTATCTGTATCTACACCGGCACCATTTTGTGATTTTAAAGCAAATAATTGTATTTTGCACAATTTTGCACGCAGATTTGTGTGTGTGTGTGTGTGTGTGTGTGTGTGTGTGTGTGTGTGTGTTCGTGGGGTGTTACTGGGACATATCTTGGAAAACAACATTCTGTCACATACTGTATATAAATGAATAAAACATTTTTTTTAAATAAAAACACACAAAAAAGGTGAGAAACCTTCAAAGGCTCATAAACCCCATGGAAATGGAGGAAACGTAAAGGAAACTTTATCACTGTGTTCTCTCTCTCTCTCTCTCTCTCTCCTCCATCTAGTCTTTTCAGTCTTTTTGCATCTGTGAAAAAGCCCTGATCGTTGGCTCAGATGTGTGATCTCTCACACACACACACACACACACACACACACACACACACACACACACACACACACACACACACACACACACA
>JAOEHI010000802.1:0-13329 GCA_025447815.1 Percopsis transmontana
AATGGTTGATTAGATAATTGCATTAATGAGAAATTGAACAGGTGTTCCTAATAATCCTTTAGGTGAGTGTATATACAGAAAGCGCAGGAGTAAGTATTGCAGCATAAGTGCAATACAAGTAAATATGTAAAATGGAAAAATACAGTATCAGTGAATATATTAAAATTTAGACAGTAGGGATGGCAGATGTGAGGTATGTAAAGTAAGAACATGTACAGTTGGTTGGTATATGTACAGGACATAGTTAAACAGTGAGGTTGTTCAGATAGTGCAAATATGAATAGTGCAATGATCCTTACAATGCGACCATCTCCAGAGCCCAGATCCACAAAAGTTCCTTGCCGACCTCCTAACAGTTTCATCACATTCTGTACTTGGGCCTTGCTGGCAGGGAGGTATGGGACCTAGAATTTAGTTGTAGAGCAATGTTTTAAAATAGAAATAAAATAGAAAAGAAAAAGTGACAGTTAAAACTATAAGTCACATTTTTATAGATTATTGAAATGACTAATTTGACAAATAGTCTACATTAGCCCATACCTGTAACCTTAGGGGAACCTTTCGGAAGCCTGGCTGGAGGATTACTGCCCACATAGCATATACAGTGAGTCCTGTGCCAGCAGCTATCTGGGCAACACCCCAGCCCCCGATATGCCTGTCCTTGAACTCAGTAAGGACCTCATCTGTTGTGTCATCATCCATTTCCTGTATGAAATGTGTATTATGTAGTCCAAGTTAACCCTAACTCCAGAAAACAGGTGTTTTAATAATTTACACAATACAACATTACTAGAATTAGAAACTCAAAACCTAGTTTAACTTCGACCCAACTTCCACAAACAAACAATTCGTTTATTTATGTTTTCTGGGGTCAGTATTACCACTTTTGGAAGCTATACTTACTGAAGGAACCATAACAAGAACACATCGGATATATTTTTAGATTCAATGTAATATTAGGCTGTGTTATTCTTTTATTGTGACATTTGTATTTCTTAATTCAAATATATGTTTGTTACAGCTAACCAAAAGTGCACATCTTCTTGGTGGATTCCAGCCTTAATATCTCTTGGAGGTTATACATAACTATACAGATGCATCTAGAAGGGATATTTAGTCAGATAAAGGCGATTGATAGTGCTGAAAAGACAAGGGCGCAGCAATTTTATTTTATGAATAAGACTTGCCTGTCGCTAATGTAAACACTTTTTCTGGCCTCTCCACAGAAGACATCAAAACACTTTTATTATATCCAACCGAGCCACTACCTACCCACTTGACCCTTTCCCTACATCTCTTCTCCAGCCTTGAACCCAATCTGGGTTCAAGGCTGCTCACTCCACTGAAACCGAATCTCATGATGACAGAAGCCATGCACACTGCTAAAGCCTCCTCCCTCTCCTCAGTCATTATTCTCCTAGACTTGTCGGCAGCATTTGACACGGTAAACCACCAGGTCCTTCTATCGACACTTGCCAACTCGGTGCTTTCCTGGTTTGAGTCCTATCTGACAGATCGCTCCTATCGAGTCCTCTGGAATGGACGCCTGTCCAAACCCTGCCCGCTCTCCACTGGGGTTCCGCAAGGATCTGTGCTGGGACTAGCTCTTAGTTGTCCTGGACAATCAACTGTCCTGCACAGCCAACATTGCCGCAAAGACCTGAGCCTGCAGATTTGCCCTTTACAATATCAGAAGGAAAAGGCCGTTCCTCACAAACGAAGCGGCACAGCTCCTAGTCCAAGCTGTAGTAATCTCCTGTCTAGACTACTGCAACTCTCTACTCGCTGGATTACCGGTCTCAGCTACCAGACCCCTACAACGAATCCAAAATGAAGCAGCATGTCTAATATTCAACCAACCAAAGTTCTCCCATGTAACCCCCCTCTTCTAAGACCTTCACTGGCTCCCCTTCTCAGCCCGCATCCGATTCAAGACATTAGTGTTGGCCCACAAGGCAGCAAAAGGAACTGCCCCGCTCTACCTCCAAGCAATGGTAAGATTCCAAGCACCAGCAAGAGCACTTTGATCTACCACCTCTGCTGGCAGGCTGGCACCTCCGCTGCTACAGGCTGCGCGTAAGAGTTGTGCAGACCAGTCCAGACTCTTCTCTGTCCTTGTGCCACAATGGTGGAATGAGATTCCTGCAGTGATAAGAACCATACCTGCCAACACTCCCGTTTTTCCCGGGTTTCTCCCGTTTATAGCCCTATCTCCGGGACCCCTCCCGGTTTGTTATTTCTCCCGGGAAACTCCCGTAATTTGCATGGCCCAAACTCCTTTACAAATATTCTGACCAATATGTTTGTCTAATGTCGACCAGTTGCCAGATCTTGTATGAAACGCATCCTATTTACACAATCCAAACACCATACCATTTTCAACACGTTTTTCACCTCAACCTGGCAACCTATAACCCAGTTGCGCAGATGATCTCTGCTCAAGCTTTGCGGAAAGTTCAGACCCCAAAGCGAGCGATAAAGATGGCAGGTGAAGGCGGTGTTCCCGCAAAGAAAGCAAAATATAGCTTTAAATTTCCACAGTGTTGGGCATGCATCTTACCGTGTCATATCGACAACCTCCACGCTTTTTTGTAAGGTGTGTTGATTTTAATGTAGCGCATGGCGATAAAAATGACATTACCCAGCACATTAAAACACAGCGGCACAATTGCGCAGAAGAGGCACATAAGGGCACACAGGCGATTTCATCCTTCATCATTAAAGGACAGACAGGCAGAAAACGTGATGCAAGCTGAACTCAGGATGGCAATGTTGGTAGCGCAGAAAAATGTTCCTTTTGCGTTTTGTGACGACTTCACTGCGAGTGTGGCAAAACATACTGATTTTTACCAAAGAGACAGTTATTGATGCTCAAGGAATTATGAAAAATTATTAAATGTGTTAAATGTGTTTGCACTAGTGTTAAAAATAGTGGTTATGTGATGTTTTGTTGTAATAAAATTACAAATTAAAAATATAATAAGAAATATTAAGAAATTAAGTTATGTTTTCATCTATTGGTAAGACCAGTGTTAAATGTTTGTACCAGTGTTAAAAACTGCAATGCAGTGTTTCTGTGACACAAATGCAAATAAAAAATATAAAAAATATTAATAAATTAAGTTGTGTTATCATTTATATAGCAATGTAAATAATACTTAACACTTACAGTACCCCCCTCCCCTAATCTCCCGGATTTTGAAAACCAAATGTTGGCAGGTATGAACAGCAGAGTCCCTTCCGATCTTCCGCATGAGACTTAAAACCCACCTCTTCAAAATCCATCTCGGTACCTCGGCCACCGATCTTTCTACCTCATCGCACCAATCCCACCATAACAATCATTGTTCTATCCTCCTTTCCTCCCTTCAAAGAAAATAATAAATGTTCCTTCTTTCTACTTTGTTAGATCAGCTCTTAGAATGTTTATCACTTTGCCGGAATTTAGGCTGTTAGCAATTATTGACTGTTTGAAGAGTGAATGATAACTTTTGATTATTGCAATTATTGACTGTTTTGAGGAGCGAATGATAACTTTCGAGTAATGTTCTAAAAATGCACAAGTAGCCTAAAGTAACCCTATTACATGATGCTGCGCTTATTCTGGGAGAATGTTATTTGCATGCAAAAACTTGTGGTAACCTGTTTAACTGTTGACAAATGTACCAATTGTACGTCGCTTTGGATAAAAGCATCTGCTAAATTCTGTAAATGTACATTTAAATAATAATAATAATAATAATAATAATAATAATAATAATAATAATAATAAAACATTTTATTTTTGGGACGCCTTTCTAAACACTCAAGGACATCTTACAATGCAAATACACAGATTTAAGAGAGTTGGCTAAGATAAAGCCAACTGATAAACATACTATAGTAGTAAACATTTTATCTGAGAAATAAATACAAAATAAAATAAAATAGTCTGGTTAAGGTGGAACAAAGGGTTAAACGTCATAGGCAACAGTACATGTAAATGTAAGACTTGGTTGTGATACACAACGTTAACGAGCCAGTGAAGCCACAACTAATCAGCAGGCATTACCAAATAAACAATTGTTACCATTAAACTAGATAAAAATGGCCCCAGTGATCGTTTTACTCCACGGCATCGAGGTCAATATTGGCTATTAAACCACAAAGATCTCACTGACCTGCCAGTGCTGACCGGAGCCATACAACTATAAAATAACTGGCTCCGCCCACAGTGGTCTTCAAGGTTAGTTGATCCCCTGACCGGAGCTGACGCCTAAGATACTCTGCTGTGCATTCAGACCAGAGGCGACGAGACCGTCAAAATTCGCTCTGGCTACCCTGCCAACAACGCTGTTGAAGATTCGTGGACGCACTGACGTAGTTGAATTAGACTGCAACCTTCGTTTGGAATGCTTGGTCTCGCAAGCCTTATTTAAAGGGGCCGCAAAGCAAACACACATATCGTCTCCTTGGAATTACAAGGTTGTTTTTTTTATCTGACATTTTTGTCAAAATTTAGTTATTCACATATTCTTATTCTGGGATAACTTACTAACATAGGCCTATATAAGGTGTTTTTTGTTTGCTAAACAAAAAAGTTCTATCTGCCAAGTTAAGATCTAACTTAACTTGGTTTTATATGTGTTGGTTTTCATGGATAGCTAGTTGCTAGCTAATGCTAGTTTGGTGCCGGTGTTGTATCGATGTTGTATCGAGCTCTGTTTCCTCGTCGAGATGTGTTTTCTCTAGTCCCGCCCCTGTCCGAAATGGCCCGAAGAGCGAAGGAAGCGCGCGTTCACAAAAAGCTCGCCCCCGAGAAATTTCATGACTGTCTAGTAACTAGACAGGCGAGCAATTTAACTAGACAAAATATAACTAGACAAACCTGTATTGTATTTGTCTTTATTAACACAACCAACTACTGTTATTTCTATCAATAAAAAATATATTTGAGAGAGACTTTTCATTTTGAATATTATGGACTTTTGGAATAAAATGTGCTCATTCATTTATAGGCTAAATATAAATCGCTATTTTATCATATTTGTCTTAAATCCAGCTCCATTATAGCAGGTAAAGCCCATCCTGACAGCTTGGAATTTTACTGTCAGATACTGTTCCCCCTAACCTAGAGTTATTTGATGTTGATGTGTTAAATATTGCACATTTTGCCATTTAATTTGTATTTATTGAATTTGAATACTAATTGTATGTTCTAAAAAGTAATTATTTTTTGTTTAATGTTATTAAAGTCTTTAATGCTTGTCTGAGCCTCCTTTAATATTTAACAGAGGGGGAACAGTATCTGACAGTAATATTCCAAGCTGTCAGAATGCGTTGTTGTTTTAAATGGTCAAATTTAATTATATCAGCCTGAAAATCACAGGACTTATCTGTTGTGGGGAAAGAAGTCAGCAGCAGCAGAAACACATCTCGATGAGGAAACAGAGCTCGATACAACACCAGTAATGTTAGTCTGGCGTCTCTTCATAACATTTATAGAAAAGCGGTGAGGTGAGGGTTCCGCATTTCAACCTGCGGGAGCCCTCCCTCCCTGGTGGCGAAGAGAGCGATGACGACGACTGGGCAGCGTGGTCGTTCGTCGCTGGCGTGCCTCTGGCTCCCAGCTCCTGGTGAGAGGATTACCGAGGATCCGAGGAGGATCCGAGGAGGTGGAGCAAGCCTGGCGGAGCGGCACATGGGGGAGCTGGCCGGTTGGCGCGCAGGACGGCGCTCGCCTGCCCGTGCTGGAACCGGCGTGGGAGGTCGTGGGCAGACCCCCACGTGTTTTGACGGCTCTCCGGGAACTTTGGAGAGGTTCTTGGAGGAGATGGAGCGCTGGTTGGACGATGCGTGTAAGGCTGAGGTCGAGCGGGGAGTGCAGCTGTTTTTTTACCTGTCCGGTCGCGCTCTGAGTTAGGCACTACCGCTCCAAGGGAACCGGCAACCCAGTCCCCGCTCGTACCAGGAACTCTGGCTCACCCCCCCCCAGCCTCCATGGGACGAGCGGTGGCCGCCGTCAGCAAGGCTCCAGCGCAAGAAGGTGAGAGGGTAGAAAGAGAGAGAGGAGGAGGAGAGGGAGAGAAAGGAAAGAGAGATGGAAGAGAGTGTTACGGCCCTTGGGCTGTGTGGGTGTGTGTGTCTGCCCGGTGTACTGCTCCTTGTCTGTCCTCTACAGGTCCTGCCCCCCCCACATGCTGCAGCCGGGAGGCTAGTGTACACATCTGCTCTCAGTTGGCAATCAGCGGTGAGCAAGTACAAGGTGCAGAGAGCAGGCAGTGTGAGGGGGGAGAACGTGGCAAGCAAAAGTGAGCAGCCAGACGGTTTACCAGAGCCAGGTGATACTACAGTGGCATCCGTGGAGTCCCTGTAGGGAGTGTGTCAAGTCCAAGCCTTTGTCTGGGGTTTACTCACTCGGTGGAGGGAGGTTGGTTATTGTTATTGTATTAAGTTACCCTTTTAGTGGCAATCTGTTTTCTATGAGCTACTTTAGATTCACGTGTGTATTAAGTTGACCCTGAACTAGGCGTTTCCTCTTTGTTTTGGCAAGTTGTTTTCTGTTGCATTTTCTGAGAGTCTTTTTGTTAAGGAAAATGGTAAATAAACGCCAGACTCTTACGTATTATTCTGTCTCCTTGCTTCCTTCAACCGGGAATAAATTATTGTCACCAACCTCCTCCTCCGGACCCTCCACTCGAGGTTCGTAACATTGGGGACCCATCCAAGATGGTGGCCGTGTTGATACGTCAGCTCCAATAGGCAGCGTCAGTCTATGAGGCATCTACGTATATTATGTCTACGGTCTCTCCTGTTTCAGCCCGCTGCTGTCCAAACATCCAGTGTTACGGCAATTTTTCACCGGCCGGAGACAATTAGCCTGGTTCCGCGGGTTTATCACACTAATGTACAGTACATATTTTACGATCAAAGCTATTTCATGTTTATATACGCAAAATAAATCGGTAGCCCTAATATTTTTCTTCAAAACGTAAAAATTTTTTATGCATATGAAAATCGAATTTAATTCTTTTTAAGGCCATCATTTTCGCAAAAACTATTGAATGACTTTTAATGCTTTTCACTGCCCCGCGGAAACGCTGCTGCCAGAAATTCCTTTTCCACACACACACACACACACACACACACCAGTAATAAACACCAGCTTCACGTATGCTCCAAGTTCACTGAGATGGTGTTGGTTGAGCGACGCAACTACATAAAGGAGAAGAAACTCTTCTAGCTATGGATGCCTGAAGCCCGGCCACAGCGCGAGAGACTGCCGTGACTTCTGCGACCACTGTAAAGAAAAGCATCCTCCAGCCCTCCATGATGACAACTATAAAAGGGAAAGGTCTACATCAGAACCAGAGACAAATCAAGGTGCTGCTGCTGCAACGTCGCTCAGTGTAGCAGGCGAAGGCTCATCCAACACATCCATGGTGATACCACTCTGGGTTTCATCTAAATGACCCAACTGCTGAGAAACTTGTCTATGTGCTACTTGACACCCAAAGCAATACTACATTCATTGACCAAGAAGTGAGTGACTGTCTTCACGCTGACAAGTATACTGTGAAACTAAAGTTGACAACTATGAGTGGTAAGGATACAGTTCTCACAAGCGAGAGTGTTTCTGGCCTTCGTGTTAGAGGATACAGTTCTGCAATTCAAGTCAATCTTCCGGTCGCCTACACAAAAGACTGGAGTCATCTAGCAGAAAAAGTGGACGAAATCTAACCACTGAAGGACTGTGTAGTAGGCCTTTTGATCGGCTACAACTGCTCAATAGCTATGGCACCAAGGCAAGTCCTTCTAGGAGGAGATGAGGAACCCTATGCTGTAAGGACGGATCTAGGATGGCGTATCGTAGGGTGCTCGTTACAAACCCATGTGTTGAGCACACCTCATCTGTGATACCGAATCAAAATTAAAGAGCTACCTTCGGTAACTCCTACAGATGTCATCCGCGTTTTAGAGTCTGACTTTAAAAATGGCAGTGACGACAGCAAAACTGTATCACGAGATGACATCCCATTCCTCAACATACTGGATGAGGGCATAAGGAAAAATATACATGCCATTATGAAATGCCTCTGCCCTTCAAAACCAGACCCAGCTTGCCTGGCAACAAAGACTTAGCCATGACACGCCTCCAACACCTAAAAAGGAAATTGCAACGGGATGAAGGGTATAAGGAGCATTATGTTAAGTTCATGGAGGAGGTCATCGGAAAGGGTGATGCTGAGCAGGTCGGGGACGGTGGGAGTGAAGGTGAGAGGTGGTATATTCCCCATCATGGCGTGCATCATGCGAAGAAGCTGGATAAACTTTGTGTAGTGTTCGATTGCTCAGCCAGATACAAAGGAACCAGCTTGAATGATCGCCTCCTCTCTGGGCCTGACATGTTGAACAACTTAAGCGGAAGTGGAAGTCAGGAGACTTGAACTCACAGCCCAGCGAGTTTTGTATGAAAGTGCATCTGTACGGTGCAGCCTCCTCTCCAGAATGTGCAAACTATGGGCTGAAACATCTAGCTAAGGAGAATCACTACATCTACACTCAAGGCTCATGATTTGTTATGAGGGACTTTTACGTAGACGATAGGCTCATAAGTGTTAAACACTGAAGATGCTATTCAGCAAGCCAGGGAAGCTCGCGAACTCTGCACCATGGGTGGTCTTCGACTACATAACTTTATGTCTAATGACAGAGATGTACTGGAGAGTATACCACCCTCCAAACGAGCAACCAACGTGAAGGATATGGACCTCACGTTTGATGACTTGCCACTTGAGAGCTCTCGGGATTCAATGGGATGTAGAGTCTGACCGCTTCAGGCTTAACGTCAGCCTCAAGGAGCAGCCTGCAACACGACATGTCATTTTATCTACAGTGGCTTCTCTGTACGATCCTCTTGGTTTGTGGCGACAGTCTTCCTCAAAGCAAAGATAATTCTTCAGGAGATGTGCAGACGGGGTAGAGGCAGGAACGATCCTCTCACTGACGAGCTTTGCCCAAAATGGGAACAGTGGAGAAGTGATCTCGCCAATTTAGATAATGTCACCATATCCCGTACTTACTCACCTGCTGGATTTGGAAGGGTCTCAAAGACCAGAGTTGCATCACTTCTCTGATGCTAGTATGAAGGATTACAGTGTTCATATATGTGACTCAAAAACGAGGAGGGAGATATTCACTGTGCCTTAGTTGTAGGAAAATCCCGTGTTTCACCAACCAAGGTCACAACTATCCCAAGATTAGAATTAACAGCTGCAATTGTTTCTGTAAAGATAAGCAACATGCTCAAGGAGGAACTGGGATGTAGTGACGCCGAGGAATTCTTCTGGACCGACTCTAAAGTGATCTTGGGATATATAAGAAACGAAGCACGACGATTACACACGTTTGTGGCTAACCGCGTTCAGAAGATTAAGCTCAGCCCCACAACAGTGGCGATATGTCCCAACCAATGAGAATCCTGCTGACCATGCTTTTCGAGGCTTGACTGCCAGTGAGCTTTTGTCATCTACCTGGCTCACTGGGCCCTAAGTTCTTATGGAACAAGGAAATAAAGCTGGCAACCGCTGAAGTAACAGGGTTAACAAACGAAGATCCAGAGGTCAGGTATGTTCTAGCATACAAAAACCACAGAACATGTGAGCCTTGTCGATCGCTTGTCCAAGTTCTCATCTTGGTCACTAGCTACGCGAGCGGTTGCATGCATTCTCAGGCGCATAAGCAAGAACAGATCAAACGGTCTCACCACTGTAACAGAACGAGAAGAGACAAAGCATTGCCTAATCAAAGATCTGCAGAAAATGTGTATCAAGAGTTAAAACTGCTGAGCAAAGGGATCCCCCTACAACCTCACAATCCATTACTCTTGATGCCTTTCTCCATGACGATGTTGTCCTCAGGGTGGGAGGGAGGCTGCCCACCTCTTCTTTCAAACTTCATCAAGCACCCTGCAATCATTCCCAAAGATCATAACATCACAAGGATGAGTATTGCTTATCACCACGAAAAGGATCAAACTTAAAGATAAGGGTTTTACCATTAATGAAATCAGGCACAGCAGCTATTGGATTCCAGGAATCAACCAGGCAGTCGCATCCTACATTCGTCAATGCGTCACCTGTAGACGGCAATGCAAACCTATGGAAGAGCAAAAGATGGCCATCACCCCCCTTCACCTTCTGTGGCATGGACTGCTTCGGGCTATTCCTTACAAAAAGAAAGGAGAACAAGAGGTACGGTCTTCTTTTCCCTTGCCTTAGCTCCCCTGCGATTCATATTGAGATGCTTAAAGACATGTCGACAAATGCCCTCATCAATGGGCTTCGATGTTTCATCGCCATACGTGGTGCTGTTCTTCAGTCTGATCAAGGAAGCAATTTCGTCTGAGCTAAAAATGAACTCAGAAGCTCTAAAAGGAAGTAGATGCAGATCGTCTGGCTGTATTTCTTGCCGAGAAGCAATGTGACTTCAGCATGAACGCACCCCATTCTAGCCACGCAGGAGGGGTGTGGGAAAGACAAATTATGACAGTGAGAAGCATTCTAAGGTCTACACTTGCCCTTTCCTCTGTTAGATTAAATGATGCTTCACTACGGGCCTTCTTCTATGAAGCTATGGCTATAGTTAACAGTCGTCCTCTGACTGTTGACAACCACAGCCTTGAACCACTCACCCCTAATCATCTTCTGACAAGGAAATCTGTCCAGGCCTTCTCCCCCCCCCCTAGGTGAATTTGTCAGAGAAGATGTGTATGGCAAGAGAAGGTGGAGACAGTTTTGGAGTCGCTGGCGCAAAGGAATACCTCGCCAACATTGCTCTCAGACAACGCAGATATTGTAATCATGAAAGGAGATGATGTGCACAGGAACGTGTGGAGATTGGGTAGAGTTGTAGAAGCAACTACCGATAAAGACGGACTTGTACTTGAGAGTTAAGATCCAACTTGGTGACAGGAAGCTTGGCAAGAAAGGGGAGCGTCTCCACAAGATGTCCGAAGTTGAGCGCCCTGTCCAGAAGCTTGTCCTGTTGCTGGAGACTAGCCTAATCTGCTCTCTCTCCCCATAGCGCATAATATTACATAGGTATAAAGGTTTCTAACTTTAGCACAAGTTGTCTATGCTCTTATACAGGCTCAGGGAAGGTAATTTTCAGTTAAAATAATTTGTGCCTAATGCAGACTGTGTACCATTCTATTATTCACTCATGATTGGTGGGAGTGTAACTGACCAAGTGTATTAGTTTCCTCTTTTAATGACACAGTATCTGCATTTGCAACCAGGGGCAAGACAGCATGGGAAAGGCTCCAAAAAGCATTATAGAGGAGGTATTTTCCATTGTGAAGCGCTTCACAATTCTCCTCTACGATCGCACCAGCGTGCCAACTCAACATCGATCAAGCTCATCTTCAGTTGTTCACAAAGAAAGGAAGAGGAATGGTGCAAATCCCCGCAACTAAGGATGCACTGGTGCAGCACCTCAAAAGAGCAGTGTACTAAGGAGGACACTGTTTGGGATGAGCACTTGAGGTGGCACCAAATAATGCCATCTCCAACAGACTGGGGTTGGATGGAGTGATTGTAGACTATTGTGGTCAACTCCTTGAACTCTTCATCCATCCTTGAACTCTTAAGTTGTGGCTGTAAGAAAGGCTGCCAGGGGTATTGCAAATGCAAAAAGGCCTCCGTTATGTGCACAGCTCTGTGTCAATGTGGAGGAGACTGAAGGAGAAAGCGAAGAATAGGTTCAACAACAACAAAAGTGTTTTTGAAATGCATTTGAAATACAAGTAAATCTTAGTGTATGATACATTATTTTTAAGATAAGCTGTTCAGGTCATATTGAATATTGTTCTCTTTACAGTCACTGTATTGTCAGAGCCTATGTTCTCAGATAATGTGAACTCCTTCTCACAACATCACTGAATTCACCATTAACTATTCACAAGTACCTACCTAATTGAAGAACAGAAAACAGCATTAAAGACTTTTCTCCGTGGAAAAGTTATGGGTTGGTTATGGGAAGAGTTTGATCCGTTAGCGCCATTAATAGTGCAGAAGATGGGGTTGACAGACTCCCTTTGTTATTGTTGTGTCGCCAATTAATAAACAATATACTATTTGAAACAGGGATTAGTAGACCTATTGTAATTCTTTATATGTTAAGATAATCAGAAATAAAAACAGTACATTTGATATTGTAACACGCGGCTGTGGCTGAGTGCAGGTGGTGGAGTAAGCGCTCAAAGCAGTACAAACTACACAATCACCTGGCACTAAGGCTGTGTAACAAGGATACTAATTGGGAAAAAAAAAACACAATTAAAATACTACAGTGCATTAACCGAATTTATTCCAGAGTTGGTAGCTGTATACTACCCAAAAGTTCTTTGTTTATAATAAAGAACTGGATCGTATCTAGTTGTTACAAGAAATATAAAAGAAACATAGGCTACACAACTTTTGTGTATATATAAATAAATAAATTAACAAAATAAAAGACTTACCCGTCAGCGGTATATCTATCTATCTATCAATCTATCTATCTACAGTATATGGTAGGCCTACCAGTCAAAATAGAGCTCATTTAAAGAAAAGAAACAAAACACTTCTCTCCATTGGACCCGCTCACAGATCACAGCCCTCCTCACACTGGTCGCCTCCTAGTGGGAAAACAATTAACGCACACAGGTGGATGATGCTACAGCCGGAACAGGGTAGGACACCGCAGACAACCTCCCCATACGCAGTCTCGGCTCATCTACACCACGTGTATGCCTATCACTGTACACCTTAAGTAAATAAACAAAAATTTACTACAGATCATAAATATATCAATACACTTCAATGTATGCAGAGCAATACATCCAGTTTAACAATTAATACATTAATCGTATTAATATAATTAGCAAATACATTAACATAAGAAAATTAAACATCTGCCAATTGCAGCAAATACAAATTATTTGTGGCCTTCTTTCTTACAAGCGAAAGTTTTATTCTTGTATATAAATCTCAACATTTAATAAATACCCGCCACCATATTGTCTAAGTCCTGTCGACTTACCAAAGAACACCCTCTGCTACATTATACAAGTAGGCTACATCCAGTTACCCAAGAACACTCTTTTGAAACATACATAAAATGTCCAGCTCTAATAACGGTGCGTGGTGAGCGAGAGTAAGCGCGAGCCAGAGGAACACACAGGCGGAATTGCTGGTGCAACGCTTGTAAGCGTCGGTTTAATAAAAGAAACACACACACGTACAGGGCATCAAGCAAAAACAATGACCAACAACACCTTGTGCTGTTGGGAAAACTTAAATAGTCCAA
>JAOEHI010000803.1:0-13329 GCA_025447815.1 Percopsis transmontana
TATAAGTAGTAGCTGGGTGGAGTGCTGATTGGCGAGTGGCTGAAGACTGGTCTCGCCACACCAGGTTCCAATCCTGCTTTGCAGCTTTGCAGCACTGTAGGTCTGGTTTATAATGAAATACTTAAAGAGATTTGCCTTTAATTTGAGTAAAAAAGTCTCAGAACCTATATCAATGTTTCCATGATTTGCACAGTGTAACGGAGTTGTGAGGTGGCGAGTGTAGGCGCGAGCCAGAGGAAAACACGGAGGCAGACGAAGCAAGGGCGTACGCTCTAAAGCGTGGTTTAATATACAAAGGTGCAACACAATGTACAGGTAAGCTATCAACAGAACAACAGCACCTAGTGCTGCTGGGGAACTATATTATAGTCCATGATTAACAGAAGAAGCGCACCTGTGTGGGGCTAATCCCCTGCAGGTGCACAGCAAGGACGGGAGGTACCAGAGCCCTCTGGGAGGGCCAGAGACGAGCTGAAGCGGTGTGCGAGGCCTGCTGGCTGCCGGACCAGGGATGGGCGGCAGCGGCGAAGGCGGCTGGGACCCTCTGGTGGCCGGACCGGGGACGGGCGGCAGTGGCGGCGGCGGGAGCTCCGGGGACGGGCTGCGGCGGCGTGGATCCTCCAACCGGGCCAGGCTCGGGCTCCGGAACCGAGGACTCGCAGGCGGCCGTGCTGAGCCGGGCGTGCTGAGCCGGGCGTGGACTCCAGCGACGAGCACTTTGGCGGCAGCTCCGGGGACGGGCTGCGGCGGCGTGGGCTCTCCAGCGGCTGGACCGGGCATGGGCTCCAGCGGCGAGAGCACACAGGCGACAGGCCTAGCTCACTTGACTGGTCTGGTGACGTGGTAGCGACGCCGGGCCTTCCATGCCAGGCCCCAGAGCAGACGACGAGGGGGGGGGGGGGGGGGGGGGGGCCGGCGGGGCGGGCGGCCCGGGCCGCGCCCCACAGGGGCCCCGCGGTGCTCCCTTGGCGGGTGGGGGGTCGTGGTGGCGCCGCGGGGGCTTGCCTGCCCGGCCCCCGCGCCGCCGCCCCGGCCCCCCCCCCCCCCCCCCCCAAGCTCTGACCAGGGAGAGGCGAATATGGCGGAAGCCTCCAGGCCACCTGCGTGGCAGAGCGCTCCCCTCTGGGCTGACTGGCAGCTGTTCAGGCTTACCCATGTATCGTCCAGCGCGCCGGAGGGCGGGGCTTGCTCCTCTCGCAGCAGCGAGATCCCGACAGCGCTCGCTGGGCCAGCAGTCCGTGCACCAGCAGGCAGGCCCTCTCCGCCGACGAGGCCTCGCTGAGGGCGTCGGCAGACGCTGGCCCCGTGGGTCCGAGGGGGAGTGAACCGGGGTTATCCCGCACCCCGGTGTGGCCGAACTCGGTGCGCAGCAGGTCGACCCACTCTTGGTAAGAGCGGTGACTGTCCGGCCCGGGATGGGAGGCACGGAGCGTGCACGGGCCTGTGCACGCCAATCGTGACACACAGAGACAAAAACAAGACTGAGAAATTCCTACATGTTATTTAGCAAGTTGTAATGCCACTATAGATGTTTCAAATTCAAGAAAAACAGAAACTTCCAAGCAGACAAGTGTGGAAATTCAGTAATGTTATTGTTATTGTCAAATGTTACTGTTTGACCCTTTAGCCACACACATTTCTCTCTCTGATGCAACACCCCCCCCCCCTCTGTGATTCATAGATTCCATGGAACTTCCTTAACTGTGTGAGGCAGTACCACTTCAGCAGCTCACTGGGACAGTACACTCTCTGGAAAACACACACAGAGAAGGTAAGACGCATTCCATACCAGTAAAATAGTGTCTGTAACTTTGTTGGATTTTATCTTCAGTTTTAAACAGGTGGGATTTACCTCAGGACAATGCAATGAGTGCTACAAAGTTTAGATAATGAAAATGAATTTAAGGTATGTGATCCTCTGAGCAGAAATTCAGTCACTGTAGCACAGAGACAAACCGAGCAAATGTACACACTATGGACTGGAACGTTTTACAACAATAAACTATTACCAGATGTTGGCCCACCATGGCTATTATTCGCATCTGTTCGTTAGATTCTGTTAGTTTACAGTACATATATTATGTTGAAGGGACACTCCTCAGTTTGTGTCTGGAAGTACCGAAACCACTCTTCTTTTGGTTTGAAACTCAAAGAGCAGGTTGCTACTGCACCGGAGTGCTGAATGGCTCGCATCCCTCTCTTCCCCTCAGCCAACATAGATCACATAGGCTCACATCTATCTTCCTGTCCCCCTACAGCAACAGTTGTCTTTCAAAAAATAAACACTGAGCTGGGGAGGAACTTTGGATCTAAGCAATTGAGCAGTGTACCTTTAAGAGATTCCACAATAATTGGTTCCAGTTTAAGTTTAGAGCAGTTTGTAGACTATAAAAGAAAACTCCCAAAATGTTTTCCATTCCAGAGCTTAAAAATGTTTTCGCGGAAAATATAGTTGATATTTATAGTGTTTTTTATAGTTGCCACATAGGAAACATGTCTTTATCACTGTACATTTGACACAAGATATTTTCCTCTCCCAAACAAACAAGTTTTGTTATTGCACAAGAAACACCATGCCACCACACGCTCTCAGACTCCCAAGTAATCCCTATATTTCCTCCCTGACAGCTCATTACAATGGATGTCTCAGAGGAGGAAAATTATTATTACCATGACAACTTCAGCTACAACTACAGCTATGAGGACTACGCCATCATTTGTGAGAAGAGTGAAGTGCGTTCCTTCGCTGGCCTTTTCCTTCCTATAATATACACGGTGTGCCTGGTGGTGGGCTTGGCAGGAAACTCCATGGTATTAGCGGTGTACATCTACCACAAGTGCCTGAAGACTATGACAGACACATTCATTGCCCACCTGGCTGTGGCCGACCTCTTCCTGCTTCTCACCCTGCCCTTCTGGGCTGCCGATGCGGCGAGGGGCTGGAAGCTGGGGGAAGCTCTTTGTAAGATTGTCTCTGCCTGCTACACCATCAACTTCACCTGCTGCATGCTGCTGCTGGCCTGCATCAGCTTGGATCGCCACCTAGCGTCAGCCAGAGTGCAAGGCAGAGACGCCGGCAGCCTCCTGCGGAGGATCTTCACAAAGAAACACTGTGGTAAGGTGTGTCTGGTTGTCTGGGTTACGGCTTTCATCCTGGGGCTTCCAGATCTAATATTCTCCAAAGTGATCTTGAAAGCTGATGGGAACATCTGTCTTTCCATCTACCCTCCACACATGGCACGGGAGGCCAAAGCCTTGCTGCAGATCCTGGAGGTACTAGTGGGCTTTTTAGTTCCCCTCCTTGTTATTGTGTTTTGCTATTGGAGCCTGGGCCAGACCCTAAGGGGTTTCCCTGTCGATAGCAGGGCCAGGAAATGGAAAGGTCTGCGGGTTCTATTGATTGTGGTGGGGTTGTTTGTGTTCACTCAGTTGCCATATAACTCTTTAAAGGTCTATCGGGCCATGGACTCGTTCTATGCCTTAGTGACCCACTGTGGCATGAGTAAGGCCTTGGACCAGGCAGCCCAGATCACAGAAAGCCTTGCCCTAACACACTGCTGCCTCAACCCAATCCTCTATGCCTGTCTGGGGTCCTCCCTCCAACAGCACATGATGAAAATAGCCAAGACGCTTGGAAAGAAAAGGAGGCTTAGAAGAGGAACAACAAGTGAAAGGGAGGAACAAGGAGCGGAGATATCAATTCACTCCCACACCGACTCCCAGGAGACCAACACATTCTCCATATGAGATTGATATTCTTAATCCATCGGAAGACATTGTCACCGACCATTCCCCTCTCTCCACCCCCCCCCCATCTCTCTGATAACTTAAACACAGGAAATATGTGTTTGTATGAAGCCAGCTGATAAGAACTCAATTATCTGCTGGCTTCACAGCAGATAAGAACTCTACAGCCTATTTGGAATAAACAGTGACACACCACATATTTTCACCATTATATCGTAGTAACACATTTTAGGGAAGAACACTGTGTTTATTTTACTCTCTTTTCCTCATGCAGAAAGTTAATGGGCGTAGACATAAACAATTGTTATTTTTTTTTGCATGGAAAAATATCACTTAGCTATAGATATCTCAAACTTCTATTCAAATGCTTAGTTTTATAGTTGTGCTGGATACATATAGGTATTTGTCGTATTTTGCGTGTGTGCATACTTGGAGGAAAGATAATTTAGATGAGTTTAGAAGCAAGGCTTCTAGAATCCAATCTAAACAGAGATATGTGCCAATCTACATAAGTTTCTCATAGTGATAAGTAAATGCAAACCGCTTGCCCGTAGGGGTTTCATTTATGGTTTCAATCTGTACAATGACACCTATTCTATTTTTTTTTTCCCAACTTCTTTCTAACCCCAAAACTACTGTACTGGTACTGTTGGTAACAGTAGCTATTGTTAGTTGGTGGCAAGTGGCAGTAGCTTGGGCTAGTTGACAATTGCTGTTACAGTGCTAAGTGGATATTACCAATTACAAAAAAGTTGATTATATATTACAAAATCAACACCATTAGAATATATTTTCACCAATCTGTCGCATAATATAGCCAATATATTTTTTAAAATACAACAAAACAATATTAAAATCACAACAACTATTACTAATAAAAATAAAAAAATAACTCATTTAAAAATAAATGAGTTATTTTTTAAATGACTCTCCCAGTCAGGAGTTGCCTCAGGATAATTTCAGTAAAAACACAGAACTGAGTTTCTGGACAGCTTGCATTGTGTGCAGTTTATTGGCCAATACAGTTGTGTCTAGAGGGCATTAACTACCTTTGATGTGGAAAAAGCTTTTTATAAACGGACATCTGAAACCCATATTTATCTCACAGCTTCTCTCTGTAGATTGCAACGAGGAAATAGCTGGAAAGCCTTAACATGCCAAACAACCTGCTAATAAAAGGTTTAATGAAGCAGTAATGTCTAATGTAGCATACAGGTCATCTTGAAATTTGGTACATGGTAATTTTGTAAGTTTTTTATAAAATTAGAAAACATACAACAACCTGAATAACCCAAGTATTTATTGCAAAAACTTCCCCAAAAAATGTGCAAATAAACAAAATATAATTGAGAAACAATTACACAATCAAAACTATAAATATAAAGTGCTTACTAAGGCACTTACATTACATTGCAGACCATAACTTGTTATTTCAGCTAATTAAATTATAAAATTCTGATTAAAGGCAGTCACCCAGCTTCAATTTCAACAAACTAGAACCACAAATAATTAGATCTTAAAATTAGGTAAAAAAAAAAAATAAAAAATTCTTCAAATATACAACTATAAATAGTTTCTAGAAAAAAAACGAACTCTGAAGCCTACAATGGCAGTGTCATGGTAAAGAAAGCAGTATTATTTGTGTGGCTTTTCCACAGAATTAAAGTTACAAATGCAACCAAGCAACATTCAAGTGGAATAACAGCCAATTGTTACCTCACCCCAGCTTTTCATACCAAATTGATCCTTTCAGAGCAAATTTTAATAAGCTAGTTTAGAGTAATGGCAATTGACACCAATAAGCCACTTTAATATGCCAAAGGACAGGGTATGTATGCCACACAAACATGACCTCTCAGAACATGTTCTTTTGG
This sequence comes from Percopsis transmontana, assembly GCA_025447815.1. Classification (NCBI taxonomy): domain Eukaryota; kingdom Metazoa; phylum Chordata; class Actinopteri; order Percopsiformes; family Percopsidae; genus Percopsis; species Percopsis transmontana. The sequence continues at coordinate 5,622 of JAOEHI010000803.1, forward strand.
AAAAACACTAACATTTGTTTAGCTAGATAGATATAATGTAAAAGTACCTTGGCTTTTTTTATTTCTATAGAAACATGGATGTAAACAGAATATAGGAAACTCCTAGGGTATTTTGAATATATTATTTTTAATCTTAATTTGATTTTGGTCAGAAAGGATCAATATAGTTGAAAAAAAAAAAAAAAAGGGAAAATAAACTATAAAAAGGTTGAAATTGGCTGCAGAGCCCCTTTAAATACAATAGAACAACATATTTAGAAATATGTCTGAGTGAACATGAAGTTTTGTGCAAAGAACCTTACTGGCACTTACACTTACATACAATAACCCTGTATCACACACAATGAAAAAATAGCATTAGTTGAAATACTGAATAGTCATAGTTCCCGTTTCACATTAATCTGTGAAGTATTGAGAAACACTGTAGTGGGACTAAATGTTGTTCGAACTATGGCAAATACTTCCACTGTAGCCAAGTCTTTGGCCTGCCTCCTAATTAAGTGTTATGGAGATGGCAAAGATAAAAACTAAAGTGCCCTTGGAGAACTTAGGCCTTTCCCTGATAAAATTCTTCCAAGGCAACCAATTTAACTGAAATGCTGCCGATTTTTTCTCTGTAAACAGCCACTAATGTGGATTTAATTGTTGTTTACCAAAAACGAATCTTCCCTGTAAAAAAAAAAAAAAATACAAAAAAAAAAATGCAGATTCATTCAGACACATAATGTTGGTCGATGGAAAGATGCCACTATAGTAAATAGGTGCTCTCTGGAGCACAGAAGCTAAATATAATGTATGGCAAGGGCTATTATGATGTCAAATGATTGTTTAGGCATAGGCAGTGCAATTATGATAATAAGAAATATCATTTAGGTATATTAGGACGAGAAAGGTTAGTGCCTAAATATTAAACACGTCATCTGATCAGTAGTTGAGGATCTGCACATCAAACAGGTCGCACACACCTTCGTTCTCATCCAGGTTGAAGTCGTAGTCCACTCCTGAATGTGAATACATGTGTCCCATTGGGAATACTGCAAAACAAAATGCAAGAAAGACCAACATCCTTAAGCAACCAAAGCACTGTTATTAGTCTTAATTAGCTTAGTGTTCAAAGTGGATCTTGTGATGCTTACCATCAGAGGACATCAGCTCATCAATGAGGTCAGCAACCCCTAGACAGCAGTGGACAACAGAAGTGAAAACAGAAATATGCACTAGCACTAATCATCCTTAGAGAAAACATGATATACAGTAAATACAATACAACCAGCTAACTGCTTTTGAGCAGTTATCCTACAAAAAAATAAAAATAAAGTCCTAATGGTAAAGTTAAACGACGGCAACCCTCACAGAACTAGCCTCCACTAAAGAAGGATAACATGTAACCATCCACAAACACTACAACTTCATACAATTCCAGGAGGAACAATTCCCCTACCTTCCCTTTCATCCTTCATGTGGTCTCCAGTAGCGCTGAGCTTCAGTAGGCTGCTCACGTCCAACATGGCCTGGAGCTCATGGGCAGCCAGGCCTGTCTGGTGCTGCTCATCTGCTGCATCCACCATCTGCTGCATTAAGAACGCTGCTGGCTGGGGCAGGCACTCTGGAGGTGAAGCATTACACAATGTAAAATAATGTTGCATTAATAATTGTACAATTAAATGAATGTCACATTTCTAAAAAGGCAAGGCTTTAATAGCATCCATCAGTTTCCAAAAATCAAAAATGTACACACCTTTATATTAAAAAAATAAATAATAATTAAAAAATAAATAAATTGGAGGGGGTTAGAATTACTTTTATTCTTGTTTTATTACCTTTGACAAAATATGTGTAATGGGTCAAAATGTTTGAAAGCAAATACCATCCTCCTGCCTACCCATATGTACATCCTGAGGTGTGGGCAGCACCATCTGGTGGTCAGAGCAGAGGGAGTCCTGGCTGCAGGAGGTGGTGTTGGACATGGAGCAGGAGGTGGAGAGAGGAAACCTGTGCAATAAGGCAGGCGTGCTGGGTGGAGTGAGAACGCCATAAATATCGTCAACGGGTGGCACAGAGAAGACCACCGGCTTGGAGGCAGGTGAGTCCCGGTTGAGAAGCAGGACCTGGATAGGAGCCGTCTGGCTACGTAGATTCACCTTGTATTTCTTCTGACCATGAGGGCCCTGAGAAAGAGAGCAAAGAAAGTTGACAGTTTTCTCTTTTTCAAAAGAGAAGATGAAATATGGGCGATATGGCTAGGTAGTTATTCTGAACTTTGGAATTTAATGGTGATTTGGAGGCAACGTTTGGATTGTTCTGCCTCCCAGTGGCATGAATTTGTCTCCAAACAGTTTACCAGACCGAGATTACAACACCATTGTTAGAAAACAAAAGACAAGATACAGGGTGTAGAATTCAGTCCGAGCTAAACAACCGGTCAAAGCAGAAAAATATGCAATATTCGATACCAACCACTTCAGGCAGTGGCACCTCTAGCTGTGTGCCTGAAGGAGCCACCACAGCCAGCAGTGTGTTTCCACTGAAGGCATTGCAGATGTCTTCGTGTGTCACAAATTTATAAGTGCAGGGGCGTTAAGAAAAAGAGAAAAACAAAATCCAGAAACTGGATTTTTCAGTGGAGAAGAAAGAACTGGAAAAACAAGACCATAACAATTGTGCAGTGCAGGATTATCTAAACTACAATTGCACTCAGGATTGACGTGGTAATTATATTCATAATACCACTTTTTAAAAAGGGAATTTGTTTCACTGAACTTGTTAAACAATGTTAAAAAAAGGACCTCTCCACTCTCTGAGGGCCGCGAGAAGAAAATAATTTCTAACACTATAGAAACGAGATAGACGGGATTAAATGGCAGTGTAATGTTATGACATTACACAACTTAATAAAATCAGAAGAAAGACAAAGGTTTACAACAAAAAGCACAAATATCTAGACATATAAAAGAGGATATGTGCTGTTGATGGGGTCATCGCTAAGGTGTTTGATGCTTTGCTCCAGTCCGACACTCTGGTGGTCAATCTCCTTCTCCTGGGCCTCCAGCTCAGAGATCTGGGCCTTCAAGATCTCCACCTGCTCCACCACCTCCTGACTCTGGCTGGCCATGTTCTCCCCCCTAAATAATACAAAAGAGGGAAGGGGGTGGTTAAGAAAGAGGGTTGGTCAGAGAGTGTTAATGTGTGGTCCTCAAATCTGGTGTGACTTGCCACGGGCTTCCTTGGCAGATTTCCAATGCCCCCCCAATAGGATTTTATGATTTAAGTTAAGGTTTGTAGATAATATAAGCGTAACAAGAGTTTCACGGTTTGTTCTACAACATAAATCCCACACATTCATTTCTCAGTGAATTTTGAAGCCCTTATGCACTTTATGCAGGGTCCAAGATAGTTTATGCAAAATTGTAAAAACTAATTGTGTTTATTGGGGGATATAATATTGCTAAACAAAACTAAATATCTTATACCAACTAAATATCATAGCCAGCTTGTTTGCTACATAGATTATTTTCTTAACGTATCCATGAACATTGTGAAGATGTTCCCATTACTAGAATAGTAAAAATGGCAGTTTTCTATGTTTTCACTGCCAATTGTCACACAAAAAGGATGTTGAACATAAAAATCAGCCGTTAAACTTCAAAATAATGCTGAAAAACACTAACAATAATTGTAAACATGTCAATATTTCAGCAAAAATAATTGCTCAAACCTCCATTGGATAATATTTTTGTTTTTCTTCTCAATTAGGCCCACGCCTTCCAACACATTCGTAATGTCATATATCCTCCTTCTCTGTCTCACAGCCAACCGGTCTGCAGCCTGTCAATTCAAAATAACAGACATTTTATAAAGAAGCACGACTGGTGACAAGGCCATGTTGACATAGTACATCACAGCTGACACTTTAACAGGCATTAGAATCTAAATTCCTGTGGAGAAACAATGCATGGGTAATGAAAAGACTTGAGGCAAGACCACTGAATAGAAGAAAGGCTTTGGCAGATTAAGCTGCACACACACTAAAAACCGACTGGCTTGCAAGATGAAGGGAATTATTCAGTAGTTGGGGAGGGGGGTGCGTGGCTGAAGAGCTTGCTGTGTAAACATTATCCAGCTTTGGCGCGCAAGTAGAGAGGGAAAACTTTACAATGTACAGGGAAGAAAAAAAGAATTGTAGAGGACAAATCATGGTATCACTGGTGAACAAACAGACACCGTGCTAGGGCACGGAAGACATCCAACAATCTTGGTTAAGAATTACAGGTAAAAAGTAATTTATTGACATTCATTTAAATTATCATTCAAATGATAAACTAACCAAAGAGGACCCCCACCACACACACACACACACACAATACATTAAAAATATCTGGTTTGAATAAAATCAGTATCCAACAACTACACACAAAAAACTAAATGCTAAACAATGAGATAAGACTTTTAAAAAAAGGCATGTTTTGAGAAGTTTCTTAAATAGCCGGTGGCAAACAGGTGTCATGACACTGACTGTAATGAGTCTCTGGCATCAGTTATATACCTTTAAAATCAACACAAGCTTATTCGATATTTTTTGCTAGCAGTATCATAACTAAAAAGGTTATGGCCCATTATATTGCCAGCAGAGTTCACGGCTCGATGGCAGATGTTTCACCTGCGACTGAGAAATAAAATCAATGCACCTGACTTATCAGGAGGGGGGCCCTTTGTTTGCTGACTGGATGGTCGCACTGTCAAACATCAATACACGCTGAAAACACGACAAAGATTAACACTTAGAGGTTACACAAGCACTTGACTGACCACTCTCAGATCAAGAACGCCGTCCTCCGCCTCTTGCAGCAGGCTGACGAACTTGATGGTGAGGAGACCCAAACTTTTCTCGTGACGACTCGGCGTCGGCGGTGTTCCCCGCTCCTGGCTTGAGCACACGAACTCTGCTATTGTCTCGAGCTCCATGCTTTCAAGTGTTCCTTCTGAAGCTGAAGACGGTTCAACACTTGCCGAGTCGTTTTGCGTTCGGCCAGAAAGTAAAATATTCCTTTTTCATTCAGCTTATTCAAGTTATTTCTCTACTTTCGTGGAACGGTCAAAAATTGTTTGTGGGGTTTTTAAATAAACGGATGTTACGTTGGATTACAGTTGCCACGGCAACTCCGGTGCCCTCCCAGCAAAGGTAACCTCCCCCTCCCCCTCAACCCCACCTGCCACACTAAACCCGATGACTAAACCACGGCATTTGCTTTACTGATTACATCGTTCAATCTTGGTGCTTTCATGCATCTTCTAAAATGAAACGAGCAGATAGTTTCCACATTTGCTGATGGCAAACACACTTCACAAGTAAAACAACTGCAATTACAAACAAAATGACCCCAAAATGTATTCCATGGTACATTTTATTGGATACATCATGATAAAATATCCCTTCAATAAATTAACGAAATTTAATTATATATAATATCAGCAACCAAATATATTTATCTAAAAACACCATCTTCTACAGTATGGGATCTAATTGTGCCCAGACCGAAAGAAAAAAACTGCAATTCATTCCAGATCTTAAAAATCTTTCAATACACTGCTGAGACGTCTCATTTTCTCCTCCATGTTTCTTTTGTTAGTTTCGGTCTCTTCTAGAAGTTGACGCATCTCTTCTTCAACTTGAAAAACCTGAGAATCACACACACATACATCAACTGTTGCAGTCTTATTTTTTTGTTAAACATATATTCCAGTGTCCGATATGGTGTTTTACCTTCTGATTGGTTTGTTCTATTTGTTTATGCTTGTCATTGGCCAGTCGGAGGAGCTCAGCTTGATGGGATTCCTGAAGAGACTCCAACTGTCGACGAAATGCATCGTCCACACAGTGCAACTTCTCTATTGCAGCTCTGCGGGATATATAATACATAGTTTTTATGCAATATAGGTTTCAACAGATGCTATGTCCAAACAGTACAGTGCAGGATTCATGTTAAGCTCATGCTTTCCTAATACTGAATAATTTTTATTTTAGCATGTGCATGATGTACACATTAGTACAGCTCAACACAAAATCACACACACATTATCATAACACAAATCTCATTTCTGCAACTACAAGCGAAGAAATACAAATGTCTGCTGAAAGACAATACAATATGAAAATAGGACATCTGTCAAACAAACAGTGCAGTTGCGTCTTGTGACAGTGTGGGGCCACCAAAGTTATCCCACACAGCTTAAATTGAGTCGCGGTCTCCGTACTTGTGTGCCTCTCTTGCCCTGTCTCTCTCCTCCAGCAGGTGGCGTTCCTTGGAATCAAAGGTCTCCTTCATGCGCTTCACTTGGCTCTCCAGACGTGTCAGCAGGTCTGCCTTCTCCTGCCACTTCTTATTAGAGGCACTGAAAACAGAGGCCGTCAGTAAAGCTGGTGTCAAATACCAGTTGGAACATGACGGAGAAGGAGGGAATGGGCAATGGGCATTAACAGTAGGTCCGTGACATATGTAGAAAATGGACAACCCGATTACCTGTAAACCTTTTTCACCTCCTCCAGCTCCATGTCCTTGTCCTCCAGCTGTTGTTTCAGCGCCTCCTTGCGCTGGGTGAGCTGCTCCACCAGCTCGCGGAGCTCGGCCAGCCGGGCCCTCTCCTCCTCAAGCTGCTGCTGGTGCCTCCTCTGGGCCTGGGCCGACTCCTCGCGCAGCCTCCTGATCTGCTCCTCACGCTCCTGCGAGGTCTGGGAAACCAAAGGTCAGAAGGAGCAGGATGAAGAGATGATTTTATGCTATTTCTTTCCATATAAAATCCTTATTGGAAATGATTTTGGCTTACAGTTAGAGTACATAATACACATAGCTAATAGCCAATAAAAGGGACACTCTTTGTCTGTGCACCATATTTCCCTTGGTTTCCCTTGCAACACTTTTAGGTTCGAAACTCTGCATGCCCCTCCCCCTACACCCACATGCACTTTCATGCACAGGTGTGTTTCAGACAGTGTGCAGGGAATGGAATTTCGGGGTTCTGAGAGCGCGATAACTCAAATTGAGGAGAGTACTTTTGTGCAGAAGTTAATAGTGTAGAAGTGAGGAAAAAAATAGCAGTCAATTGGCTTTGTTAATCAGCCTCTGCTACCTCTTTGAGTTTGCGTATAGTCTCGGTCTGGTCGTCAATGATCTTGGTTTTGATTTTGAGTGCATCGTTGTCCCTCTCATTTTGTTTCTTTTGTGTCTCCAGCTCTGTGCTAACAACCTCAATCCTGGCCTCCAGGCGGCCCCGGTCCTGGGCTAACGAGGCTCCTGTCAAGAAGATGCAAATGAAGAGATGAATGTCGGTTCAATTATCTCTGCTGCATTTAGAGTGTCACCCCTGAGGGCAGTTTTGGGCAGACCCTCTGTCCTGTGTGACAGGATAAAAATGAAAAACACTTTCAACCTGATTGGCTTTGGCGATCGGTTGCCCAGTGATAAGGTCTCCCACATGGCTCAAAGTGGAATTTAACTTGTATCAAACACAATCAACTTCCTTACCTCAATATTAAGTCCAACCACCGATGTTTTGCAAAAAATGATCTGATCATTTACGGTCTAGAACCGGATCCGTATTCAGATCAGTAAAGTGTCCACAAAACTGGATACTGTCTCTGCTGGCAGTATATGTAGGTATGTATGTATGTAGGTGTGTGTATATATATATATATATATATATATATATATAT
>JAOEHI010000804.1:0-13329 GCA_025447815.1 Percopsis transmontana
ATGTGGCTCGGGAAAGGGAAGTTTGGGGTCCCCTGCTGGAGCTGCTGCCCCCGCGACCTGATTCCGGATAAGCGGACAACGATGTGAGTGTGAGTGAGATCCAGGGAAGGATCCAGAATGTTTTGTAGAAATCCTAGACAATTGCTGAATGGTTTCAAATACGCTTGCTAAGATTCAAATTTTTGCAGTGTATTTTACTGGAATTCAAAACGTTTAGTGTTTGTCATGCAGTGTAATGTACTGTACCTTTGTTGCCTGTGGGCCTTGCCTTGATATGTGACTGGAGTTGATACAGTAGTTCAACCTGTCCCACCTATTGATTTGCCATTACATCACTATTCATGCTGCTACATTTCCCTGCTGCTCTGCCCTTTACCATACTGTGTCACCTTGTCATGTTTAGCTGTCTAAAAGGATACACACACACACACACACACACACACACACACACACACACACACACAAACACACAAACACTCTGAGTGCTTTCCTTCCAGAGATGGGTTTCCATGGTGAAGCTGGACAGAAACTTCAAGTGATATACAGTATACACACACATACACACACACAAACACGCACACACACAGGTGTGCATTTTTGTGTGCTGTCGATGCCTCAGACAGCATAAGTCTGGTATCTCTCTGTGGCTAGACGGCAGACACAGAGGCAGCCCACCCGCCTCCCCCCAGCCGAGGCGAGCCTGGGTACATGTAGAGCCAAACTCAAGCCCCCACAATACACACATTCACACACACAATTATACAAGCACGTAACATAATTATGCAGTGCACCTGTACAGACAGTATTTACACACACACACATACATGTAGACATGTAGACATACATGTAAGCTCACACAAACACACACAAATATTCCAAAAATGAACGGAACTACCTGAAGCGCAAGGATATAGGTGAGGGGGACCAGTTGGTTTAGGGTTGAGGTGGGGGGGAGTTGACAGTGACTATTGACGTGGAGCTTTCCTTTGTGGTCCTGCCATAGCTTAAGCTATCTGCAGGCCCACAATGAGGATTTGTAGCCCTGGCTGTGAGACATTGAGCTATTCATATGCATGACAGTCAGCCTTGCCGCTTTCTATATTCGGGATGAAGCCAAACAAGGAGGGAGGCAGAGGGAGAGAGAGAGAGAGAGAGAGAGGGAGAGAGAGAGAGAGAGAGAGAAGCAGGAATTCACTGCATATGAATTTTCAATAAGGTATTACTTTGCCATGAAGGGAATTTTTTGAAAGGCAAGCGATGGGCTTGCATTTCTCAAAGACAAAAGTTGATGAGATATGGAATTAGAAGGTCTGTGTCTGCGTGTGTTTGCAGTTTGTACGTGTTTGTGATGTCTATTTTTGTCAATTGTTGTGTGTTGGTTGGTTGTGTACACAGTCTATGCTTCTGTGTGTATGCGTGAGCGACAATATGTGTGTGTATGTTTACATTTTCGACTGTGCTAAATGTATTCTAATGCATGTTAGCAAACACGTCACGTGTATTGCGTGGGTGCGTGGGCTTACTAAATTACACCCTTTCTACCTAGTCCTTTCTGAGCTGAGCACTGTAGTAGAGCCTCAAGAAAATGCCCTAGCTACAAGCTGAAATCTGCCTGGTAACCGACAAGCACCAGGTAGCCAGCCACCAAACCTTTGGCTCAGAGGGAGAGTCTGGTCTGTCCAAACACATTAGAGTCCTTTAATCGCTTTCTCAATAAACCGTTGTTTTTTACCTACTCACCTACTTTCTCTCTTTCTCTCTTTCGCTCTCTGGTTTAAAATATACATAAGCTGTCAGGGGTTCGTCTCCACTTCTGTGAGTGTGCTGCTCCGTTTGCATGTTTAAATCATGTCAGCAGACATGAATTGGGGCAGGGTCACCTCTTGGCTTGCCAGCCGCCATTTGGACTCGGTCACACGCACGGCACGCGTTTGTGTGTGTGTGTGTGTGTGCCGGCGCTGCCTCGCTGCCACAGCGACACGCTCCTTTTGAAATGCTTTTATTTCAGTCCTCTTATTAAATTTGGAACTTAAGATGAGATTGAAAGCTGGAGAGGTTCGGCGTGGTTTAAGCACGTTGAAAGACAAGAAGAAAAAGATAAACACGACTCGATCTAAACGGCATGCCCAACACTGCTACGTAATAGGCCTAACAGCTTTCAAACATAAGCAAGACTGACGGCCAAAGGCTTTCTCAGAAATGCAGAGAAAGAATTCAACAACACACACTACAAACAAACACACACAAACATATACTGTACATACAATACGTGTTTACTCTCTTTCTGATGGATTTTCTGTCATCTGGGTGTGGTTCAGGCGTTCCGGGTCACTGGGACATCAACTCGCGTCACCCCCATTCACTTCCACTGTGACGGGATGCTGATTTCCAGGGGTCCTCCCAGTCTCCGCGTTTTGGGGGGAATGAGTACGCTCCTCGTGCCGTGACCTTGGGTTGTTTCTGGGAGGTTGTGGGGAGGGGGGTTCCCTTTCCACTGTGTAAACCCACCCCCTACCCTTTTCCCTGGAGTCCGAGCGCTCCCAGAACCCCGCCCCCTCTCTTTCTCTCCTCTCGTTCTCCCCTTGCTCCTCTCGCTCGTCCTCTCACTCTTGGGTTCCTCGTCCTTCTCTCGTTTACCCACCTGCTGCGCGTCTGCCCGTATTGAGGCCAGAGACGGGCTGTTGTTCCCCCTAAAGCGAAGAGACGCGATTCCTACTGTCTGTCGCACCCGAGTTTGCCACCACCCCAATCCCCCACTCCTTCTCCGCTGAGGTTCTTTCTAATTACACGACGGGAAGGAACGCCAAGATGAACAAGACAGAGAGGAAGGGGGGGCTGAGGAATGGAGGGAACAGCGGAGGGGATGGGGGGGGGGTTAACAATGACAATGGGAACCAGGAGATGTCTGAGAGATGTCTTTAATTGAGCACGCTTAGACCCTAAATGGTTTTCTGGGGGGAAATAAAGGGGCCCGTCTCTCTCTCTCCCCCCCTTCTCTCTCTCTCTCTCTATCTCTCTCTCTCTCTCTCTCTCTCTCTCTCTCTCTCCTTAGTCTTTTACTCTTAGTCTATTTCTACCCCACTCTCTTTTTTCCACTCCCTTTCTAAGTTCTTGTGCTCTCTCTCTCTCTCTCTCTCTCTCACTCTCTCACACTCTCACTCACTCACTCACTCCACCAGCTCTCTAGCCATCATTTGTCCCCCTGTTATTAGGGCCCCGTAATGAAATGTGGAGTGCTTGCCGGAGCTGGCCGGCCCTGGCAAACTGTATTAGTGTGTAAATGGTGTAGGAGTAATGAGAAAGCACTCAAGCTAGCCACAAAGGCTGGACCGCGGGGCGTGTAATATGTGTAGTGTGTGTATGTGCGTGTAGTGTGTGTCTATCACACAAATAACCCTGAGACACAGGGTGGAGGGGGAGCTTGGCTCCTAGGGGCCAGAGTGCTCCGCCTGTCTCGGATGCCAATCCCGTGATTGTTAGCCTCGGCCGCTCTAGTAGAATAGAAACTTTAAAAAAAGAAAAATCTATTCGGCAGTCCTCCTGCAATCTTATCAGTGGCCTATAGTGTCAGCGCCAGTGTCTGACTGCCTTACTTCATTCAAGTCTTTTTGAGGGGAATTATGCCGGCGTAGTAAGCAGATTTGCACTTAAATGCCTTTCAGTGTGATGTACTGTAGCTCTCGGTGGGCCTGTATTTTTCCGCTGCTCTGCTATCTGTCTGTTCATCTAGGGTTTCATTGCTCTTAACTGGGTTTTACAGAAGGGAGCTATACCTACTCCTCTCTGCTACACCTTGACTGCATAATGTAGTGGCCCATTGCACGTTGTGCAATAAATGGTTTGGGCGATTGTGTGTTTATTTAGAAATGTGTATGTGTCTGTTTTTATGTATTTGTATGTGTGCGCGAATGTGTGTGTTTTGTATGCATTTCTACAGCATGAACTTGTGTATTTATTTATTATGTATGTGTGTATTCGTTTTTATCTGTGTGTGTGTGTGTGTGTGTGTGTGTGTGATTGAGGATCTTTGTGTGAGAGCTGGTTGAGTTATCTCACCACATTTCCTCTGGCCTTGAGGGTATTAGGGGGAAGACAAGACAGACGTCCTCCATCTTTTAAATACTTTCACGTCTGGATTTTTTACTCACTACCCCCCCCCCCCCTCTCTCTCTCTCTCTCTCTCTTGCTTCACAGACCTGCTGCCTAAGTCAGTGGAAAGTGTGTTCATCTTCCAGGAGGCGACAGAGGGCGAGCCCAACGCACCCACCCAGTCGTACGACGCCATCGTGGTGGAACAGTGGACCGTCATCGACGTGAGTTGGAATTATTTTTTCCGTTCTTCCAAAAAACAGGACTCAGCTGTTATTTTCACAACTAGAATTTAGTTATTATCTGTCAAGTGAATTTTCAATGAATGAAATATTGCTGAAATAATGAATTAACAGTTATGTTGCCATCAGCAGGATTGTGTCGACTAAATTAATAACATTTTTATGAAAGGATTTAGGTAACTTTGTGTACATTGAAAAATAAACGTCTTTTCCGGTTTCCTTTTAGAATACAACCTGCCAATACACACACACAGACACGCACGTCCTTACCCCCTCAACCCAAGGGCAAATCTGGCAGATCTCAATTTATGGGACATGTGTCGGGGAGGCCTGTGTTATCTGTAGCAACAAGCCCTTATCTGCTCAACGATTAGCTCTTGTGCTTAGCCAAGTTCCAAGTTGGAAATTGATTTCTGTCTATATGCAGCCATTTTGCTGTTGGACATGTGCATGTCAGCGTGCATTTCTGTGTTTGTGTGTGAAAGTGAACGTATTTGCCGATGCTATCTCGCTAATCAAATTCTGACTTTCTAAGCCCCAGGGCTGTTGATGTGTGAAAGGGGACTTTTGTCCCCTAAATGTGGCTATTCTCTGATTGACAAGAGCCGAGCTGATGACCACATGTGCCGATAAATAGAAATCCTGCAATAAAAAAGAAAAAAAAATCCCCCTCGGCTCCAGCTATAGACCCTTCCCAGTGTTGAAATGAAATGGGAATACTGTTACAACTTAATAGATTTCAAGCGTTTTCTTTAGAAACGTGAGCAATGTCATAGAGCCGGTCGATATTCTGTGGAATCCAATCAACTGTCGCACTATGACTTTATTAGAAAAACGTTTCGCTTGAGTGATCTGCGCCCCACCGACATCAACTTGACAACGCGCTCCCTCTGAAAGGCTGATCATCTGCATTCATTGTGATAACAGCCTAAAATTGATATGCAAAGTATCGCCCTGGGTTCATTGTCGTTTCGCTGCCGGGATAATTACAATGAAAAATAATGCTGAATATTGATTGCGATGGGTGTGTTTTTTTTTTCTTCGCCTTCGTTCTTTTTCTCCCAAGTGCTTAACACTCATTTAGCTGAAAACCTGACAGGTGGTTGGATTTATGAAGCCCACGGAACAGGAAAACAAGCTGTTTTCACCGAGAGCACGCAATCAATAGCATTGTGCTCAAGTGGGAAGTGTGGATATTCTCTGAGACTGTCAGCAGATCACAAACAGATTAAAAGAAAGTGTCCTAATTGTTAACTGTTAATCAACTTGCAACTAGCATTAGCATTAGCATTATAAAAGGAATGTTGCTGCCTCTAGTGGCACAAATCCACAGGTGCTTGATCAATAGGTGATTAATCATGATCAAATGAACAGGTGGCTTTTTCATATTCCAAAAGTTAGAATATAATATTTCATCGAACTGAAGATTCATATAGTACAGTATATACAGTATATTACAAGAATGAGACAGTTCAAAGTGTATATCACAAAATAGTAGCGGTTAGAATTATTATTAGATGTTAAATTCATGAATGTATTTATCAAATGTATAAATTTTTTAGATATGATGACATGATATACTATATTTGAAGCCCCTTTCAAACCCCACTGAAACCCACTGCCATCAGGACTGGATTCTTTCCGGTCCTCAAGGTGGTCTTTGTAGCAAGATGACAAGCATTGGACATGACAGGCCACTATGCTACTCAAATGTTAATTAACTTAGTTGTAATACAATTTAGTGCAAAACAGCTAGTCTACTTAGTGCAGCTTCTGTTTTCTAAATGCACACTGAAGCTAATTTCCATTTGGGCCATTTAATTTAGGGCTACTAACACAATACAGATTTTGGACAGATGCTCTAAATACATCCAAAATAAAGATAACATGCTTTTCCTTCTGCAGCAAATGAGCAAAATATCCTGAATAGGCCCCAAATGCTTGATGGTAGAGTGCTCAAAAAGAATAACTCATCGTGGCGTCTGCTTTAAAACTACACTTATATAGTTACACACTTTGTTACGGGAAAATCAATATAGGAGCAGACTTACATAATACGGTGAAAGCCCTCCTCTTATCATTGAATTTTACAGGAAGAATAAACGAAAAGTTGTTCTCCTTGAGACCTCCAATAGTTTTGACCTGAATACATGTTGTTGCCACCTGCTGTTGCGAGCACCATGCAATAACTATTTTTCCAAAGTACATTAGCAGCACATGAATGTGTCTCAGGCAGCCATTCCTTTTCCAGATTAAGTATGAGGAGCTACTATACAATGACTTAACATTAAGATTTGCGGGTTTTATTTGAGAATGGAGATTCTGCTAGTGAAGTAGACTGTGTTAGGATGGCTCTTACATGTATTCTTTAAGAGCTCTTTATAGCCACATTAAAAATGTATGTGTAGCTAGTTTGGCATGTATCCCAAAAGAACAATACCAAAAGGTTTATGTAACACAGCAACACTATCTGGCGTGGCGTGTAATGTGTAATGGAGATATGTTCAGACATAAAGGAAACCCACCGGTGACCCTGGTTAACTTTCAAATCAATTTCAAGCTTGCTCTTCTTCCTTTGCATTATGGGAATTATCATGACAATTGGAATGTGCATTAGACCAATCAAGTTGCTTTGCTGGATAAGACACCTATTGCTTCCGACTGTATGCCGTATCACAGTATCTTTTCAGCATGATTCTCCTCAAATGCTTCCCTACGTTTGTACAGTATTGCACGAAAAGGGTTTGTGTTATTGCACAAACCCAAATATATTCTTTCTGGTTCTCTGTAACCATTTCTATTAGGAGTGCATGGTGTGGTCTGCTTTTCATCTTACCTTGAGTGCAGTCATGACTGACAAAATGGTGATATAATGAATAATTCACAGCTACCGCTGCAATAGACACACACGTGTGCATACACACACACACACACACACCAGCATTGCTGTTGATTAGATGTGACACGAACACTGGCGAGACATCTGCTTCATATGAAATTTGCTTTATAAGCCGCACAACTGTTGCAGGTGTAATATTTATAATCGTGTGAGGGCATATTGTACCAACCGTTCTAGAAATGTCTTATGCTTAAGTCAGCTATTAGACAAATGTCACTTTAAAAGGGGTTTTCTTGTGATTTTTAGATTACGCTATTGTCTTGAGTTCTGTCATGACCCTGCGTGTTTCCCTGGTCTTGTCTCTTGTTTTCCCCTGAGCCTGTTCCTCTGTGTTCTTCCCGGCCCCACCCTGTCTCCTTATTTGGTCCTTCCTCTTGTTGTCCATTCACCACCCTCACCTGTGTCTCGTTCTCCCTTGTGTATTTAGTCTCTGTTCTCCCCTGTCTCAGTGTGGGTTCGTTGTCGTATGTTGTCATTGTACGTCTCACCTTTTACCCGTGAGTTTTTGTCTAAGGAGTATTTCTGGGAGATTCCCCGAGCCGTTGGCTTTGTTTTTTGTTCTAGTTTTTGGACTCTGCCGGTTCTCCCTTGTTCTCTCTGTTTCGTTTTATATTAAACTCCTTGTACACCACTGCCTGCCTCCTGTTCTCTGTCTGCGCTTGGGTCACAAGATTTCACTAGTCTTGACAAGTTCTCAAGATCAACTGACTGCAAATAATGATTTCCACCTGAAACAGCTAGTCTCTCTCAGTGAATTTGCACTAATAATTAAGGGCCTTCAGGCACACTCAATAAGGAGCTGTCTGTGTTTTGTTTAGTCAAGATTTATAGAGGCTTGGCCCTAAAGCTCGCTGGTCTGCTGTTGGAGTGGTGGATCTTCAATGTGTCTATTTTTACTTTTCTATTACTTTTCTATCGCTGTCGGAGCGAGAATATCGAATGCAGTGATTGGCAGGGTAACTGTCACTCAACCTCATCAATGACGTGCCCAGAGATACCTGCGTAGGCGCGCGCACCCTAGTCACTCTCATAACGGACGATGTTACGAACATACCATGTAACGGTCATACCAAGCTAATCTCACAGTTATGGCAGAGAAATTCCCAGTACAACTTAGAACTGGCAACAAAAAAGGAAGACTGAGTTCGAAAAGGCTATGAACAAAAAAGCTTTGGATTTTTACTTTTCTATTAGATTTTCAATGATTTTTAAAATGTTTTCAGCTGTGTCTGTGTTGATGCTCTCGGCCACAGGACTGCCTGGTAAATTAATCTCTTAATCACAAAATAACTACCTAGTTAAATCAATGTTTAATAAAAGCTAATAAATGTAAAGCGGGCAGGATAGGATAGGTTAGTGGTTAGGGAGGTCGACTCCCACCCGAAAAGTTGTGGGTTCAACCCCCGACACGCCCAGGCTACCTTAAGCATCCCTGAGCATCCCCGCTCCTTAATACTGTAACTCAATGGAAGTCGCATTGAGTTAAAGCATCTGCTAAATAACATAATTGTAACAGTTAGATTTTGAAATACAATGTTATGACATTGTCAGGTTAACTCAAACAAGAGGTAAGAAGAGACCAAAACCTTATAACAATAACAATAAAATAAGACAGCACAAGACAAGCTCCAATATCCTAACTGATAATAATCAGAATTTAAATTTACTATTATTATTTAATTACTATTGATTCAATACATCAGAGTTAGAATAGTAATAATCTAATAACAAGTATAATAACTGATAATAACCACATCTATGAAAATCAATCTACCGTGTCATTAATTCAACTCAGGTTCCTGAGCCATGAGATATTGTTTGAATACATCTGTACGTCTCAGCTGTACTTCTCTTCTTATTTTTATTCTAAAACATACTGTGTAGATATATTTATATTGTTTATATTTTTAATACTCGATCTTCCAAGTAATGCAGTCTGATACTGTTTCTTCAGTTGTTTTAGCTTGTTCTTGGGTTCTCATAGAATTAATTAATTTATTAATTTATTAATTAATGTAAGAAAATGTAATAAAATATCTGGCTTGGCATAAGTCACTTTCAGGGTGATTCCCACGTGAATACAGTGCGAAAGCTAAAAAGTACAAAAAACAAAAAGAAAAATTCTTATCAGCATTGACATTGTTGACATTCCCAGAATGCATTGCCTGTTCCTGCTTTGAAGAGGAGCATATCACATTATCACAGTCTCCAGGAATGAAATTAGGTACAAAGTAAGGAGCTTATGGCCTCACATCACAGCTTTAGAATACCAGTAATGAACCTTGGAAGTAAATTTAGGAAACAGAGAGGACACTACAGAGTTTTAGTGTGGACGTGCATGTGTGCCTGTTATTTCAGTGTGTGTACAGTGTGACCTGCATATGTCTGTGTATAGGCGAAGGCTAACATACAGTATGTGTGCGTTCTCCTCTTTGACAGTGTAAGAGCGGTGAGAGAAACGATCATTAAAGCATATCTCTCAGCCCATGATATTGCTCTCCGTTCTGACGGAGGTGAGAAAAGAGTTGACCCACAAAGAGACAAAGTAATTTGCTCTGTCCCTCCAAGTGGTAGACATGACAGTAATGCTGAAAGCCAGGTGGATGAGGGATTTCAGAAAAGGTTTTTTCCCCCGTACGACCTCTGTACAGGGTAAGATTTGGGTTCAACAACCAGTGGCAGTAGCTTTATATCCTTTCTGGTTAATCCAACCGCTAACCAATTTTGCTGTGATGGAAAGATTTCAAACAAACTGTCAAGATGTTCACATTTCAACTGATTTGACTGAAGTTACAGTCATCCATACTGAGAAAAGGCATTGACCTTTAAAACCAGCAAGTATTACATTCATGAAGACTAATAAGCTCATTGCTGGTTTCTAAAAAAGCTTGGTTCTTTAATAGTGTGTTATGTAGGTTACTGTATGTCTAGTTTTTTATGCCAAGTCGTTTTGACATTTATTCTTCAAGACTTACTAGTAAATATGAATTAGATACTAGTACCTATTCTTTAGTTACTCATAACTATTCCAGTAGTTACTAGTATATTTTCCAATTGTACTAGTAGCTATTTATTAGATACTAGTACTTATTCATTAGATACTAGTCATTATCTAAATATGCCCTGACCATCTGACATTTCTTTTTAGTAGAACATATGACTGTTAATTGCTGGTTGCTGCTTTTATGCTTTTATTTTTTTTATTTATGTTATTTTTTATTTTATTTGATATATTTGATATATTTTATATTGATGCTTTTACTACTGGAATAGATACTAGTAACTAAAATAGGTACTAGTATCTAATGAGTGTTACTAGTACAACTGGAATAGATACTAGTATCTAATGAATAAGAACTAGTATCTAATAAATAGCTACTAGAACAATTGTAAAAGATACTAGTGATGTCAAAACGGCTTGCCATAGTTATATTTGTTATGTTTGTTAGTTGTTGGTGGAGAAAGGGGTCTAATCAACATGCACTTTGAACTTCAACATGACCGTAGCTCAGCCCTTTTCCAACAAGAACTCTTACCATTGTCTGTGCTGTCCTCGCATTCACTTTTTTATGTAGCCCCTTTTCTCATAATGAAATGTGGAGTTTATACAGCAGTACCATAGAGGCTACATAAGCAAGCATTTCAACCAGAAGGTCACCGGTTGAAATCCTTTCTGTCTGGGAACATTAAGGCAGGCACACTAAATAAATAGCACACTCCTGAGTACCTTAAATAGAGATTTCAAATGTTGTGACTACCTTTCTATTATACACTTTAATACACGCTACATTGTTGCCAGAATGTGGTCCAGAATAACAAGTTAGACAGTGTGGAGACCTGAGTCTTGGTATTGTGATTGTTTTTCACCTACAACAAAGAACAGCAGCCGTTATTTCTAAATTATTTCCCAATTAACTCTCAAGAGAGCTTTGTAATGTACAAGGGCCTTTTTCTGGGATTGCTTTCAACACAAACGCCACAAAACAAATGTGCCAATTTGCCCGCGGTACCTAAACCTAATGCCTCTGTAGGTAAGAGTAAAAAAGAGAATCATGTCGAGGAGGGCTTGCAGCCTGTTATTAATATGCTAATGCTAAGAACTGTTGTGTCTTCCTGAATAATACGCAGACCAGAGAACAACGCTGCATTACGTGTGGTGTGGGTTTGGGTCTCTGGTTCATGACACATCGCACAATGACTTTTGAGGCCCCTGTAGTCTCTCTCTCTCTCTCTCTCTCTCTCTCTCCACTTTATCTCTCCACCCATTACGTGTTATTGTATTAAATCAACACAAAAGGAAATCCACAATGTATCATCAGCGATGCACTGAAAAGACATTGCTTTGCGGGTGCCTTTGTTTTTGGATGGTTGAGGTGCTATTCCACAGAGTGCAAGTGCCATAAACCTAACTATTCATGAAAACAAAATGCAAATGGTCCAATATACCTGACACATGCCCTAAACCTACGTGGCTTCTAGGTTATATGTACACTGTACAGTAGGCCACCCCCATACGTTTCACTTCATTACATTACATACCAGTGGAGTTAATTACCTCTTGCGCATGTAATGTAGCATTCAGTGTCATAGTTAATTAGAGAACGTGTGCACGATACAGTAATTGTTAATGCTGTGGGCCGTGCGTGTTCTAAAGGCCATGCTCCTTTGCATTTGAACAATACATTGGGCGTGTGACATTTTGTGTTGTACGTGAAGTTCAATAATTTTAACTCTGCCTTTGACTGTCGTGCTACAGTCAACTTTTACTTTTAGAGTAATATTGAATTGAAATTAAATATTGTGATTGTGATTATTTACAATGACTAATTCGGATGAAATAATAATCACAATCATAAAAAATCTAAACCAAAGAGTAATATAAATCAATGACCATTAGAGACAAAGTATTGGTAATTGGAATGGCTGACAAAATGCTCAGTGTGTTAGATTTTTCACTATATGTATATCATATCTGGAAAAAGACACAAAGGACATAATGCAAGGATTATTCCAGATTGTTGCCTACTCATAGATGTCTCATAGACGCCTACTCATACAGTAGATGCACACAAAGGATTGTCAACAGTCTTCACAGTGTGTAGTGGACTGGAGATAGATTTCAGGGCGTAAGGGATACAATTAATAACCAAGTTATTTACCAGGTCTAAAGCTGTAGTCTCAAGTAGTCTCAAATAGTCTCATTTAGTGATAAAAAATAGGGAGCAATGTTTCTGGTGGTGTGTATGGGTGTGGGGGGACACTGTACACTGTACAAATGTGTGTAGTTATGTAATTGATTGATTGACATATCAGCAAGATGGTAACCATCTTGGTACCATCACTTCCTGTCAGACTAATATCTGTTGTGCGTGAGAATATGTTTGTTTGTAACTGCATATTCATTTAATCTCAGGTCTAAGAGCTTTGTGGGTATTCAAATATTAGTTAGTTATTATTTGTGAATTATATATTCTTACAAATAGAATGTGTAATAATGTTGAAACAGTTCTGAATTACTTGATGTTTTAAAAGTATACTATAATTAATATTAAAAGAATTAGTGACAATGAAAGTAATTGCCGTGTTATCTCATGTAATAGCCTGGAAACAAAGCGCTAACATCTTTCTGCTGATAATGTATTCTTTTGAAAGTACAATTACGTCAATTCTGACAGTACGAATATTGAAGCTTTAGACAAAAGCCATAACATTAGAGACAGCCTAATTTACTTTGATTGTTGCTCTTTAGTGACGCTGACAGCATTTATTTGGGTATTGTACCTGGAGACTACTTCAGTGTATCTGTAATCACTCTTGGGGATTGTTATGTAAGCGTTTATGTTAAAAAGGGGGAAGCATTCAAGCAATGTATCAGCAAGACTGTGTTTGCCAATAGACTAAAAGCAATTTATCTGGATTTCTTTGGTGCAGGGTCATATTGGGGAGGGGGTATTCCTTTTTAATAATAATAATACATTTTATTTTTTGGGACGCCTTTATAAACACTCCTACATCTTACAAAGCAAATACATAGATTTAAAAGAGTTGGCTGAGATAAAGCCAACTGATAAACATACTATAGTAATAAACATTTTATCT
>JAOEHI010000805.1:0-13328 GCA_025447815.1 Percopsis transmontana
AAGAACAAAGGTTATAGGGATTACATCAAGCAATCCTAAAAGAATTTGGATAATAAAGTATATTTTTCCAACAATTTGCCACACACTACCGCAAACAAGTGTGCATGCTTTGTAACACAAAATGAGACCCATTTAAATATACTCACACCCGTCCGGCAGGAGATGCTGCCAAGACGACCATTCACCTTCTGGCAGTGGTTTGAAGGGGTGATCGAACTCACTAAGAAGCACCTGAAGAGCTACTGGAGTGATGGGTGAGGAGGCTCGACCAATGATCTGGTACTATTTTATACTTTATCTCTTTACACCCGGAATCTGCTACAGTCATTTGATGTTCTCGTCGAACAGGTTGATCTTCGGCTTCATTGGAAAAGAGCACCTCCACCTAATCTTGAAAGACCAGCCCAACGGGACGTTTTTGCTGCGCTTCAGTGACTCAGAAATTGGAGGCATCACTATTGCTTATGTGGCCCCTTCTGATAGTGAGTATTTCTGTGGCAGCCCACTGGGTTACTGGGAACACGGGTTACATTTGTCACCTGATGTTTTGTTATGTCATTTTTAATGAACTCACTAAACGATGACATTCCTTCTCAGATGGGGGACAGAAAATCCAGAATATCCAGCCCTTCAGCAAGAGGGACCTTGAGATCCGTTGTCTTGGAAACCGCATCGGAGACATCGGACACATCTCATTGCTGTACCCAAACAACTGCCTGAAAACTAACACTCTCATTCCTAAACATGAAGTGTTCAAGAAATACTATACGGGTAACAAACCTGCGTGCATATTTAACATATACTTTAAATGACTGACATACAATGACAAATTAAGCTGTAATTCCTCTTTGTGCGCAGATGATCCAATACCCTCAAATGATGGCTACATTGCTACAACACTCCAGACAAGAGTGGGCGTGTAAGTGGACATCAAGGGACTGGGGGAGTAAAATACTAAAATGGATATATCTATGTATGTAACGAATAATGTATATACGTATGATATCAGTGTATTGTTAAGCATTCAGCATGTATAGGCCCACCTGAATGGCATCTCATTGATTCTGCCAATGTCAGTTCTGTGCCACCTGTTAAGGTGGGAAAACTGATACCTTCTATATGATTGGTTCTTTAAAGCATAGCTTCACCCAACTTCAACCCAACAGAGAACAATTAAATACATTTATGTTTATTTAATGAATGTTTTCTGTACTGTATGTACATAGGACCTAAATATAATAGTTTCAAGGTTTGTTTGGTAGACTGAACTGTAAACTGAACTGTGTGTGTGTGTGTGTGTGTGTGTGTGTACAGGGAAGCTGGCCAAGTTGCAACCAATGTTTGCAGTGAAACACCTCCTCCCGTGTTTCCTATGTAAGTGACATACCAACTCCACCTCTCTCCCTTTATGTATTTCCTATGGTCAGCTGTTCTGGGCCCTATCTTACACCTGGCGCCAAGTGTGACGCAAGTGTCTTTGATCCTTTCAGACTGACGCAGTTGTCATTTTCCCGCCCAGTGCCCATGTTGTTTTTAAATAGCAAATGCAGGCTTGTGGGCGTGTTGGTCTTAAAATAAAATAAAAACATTGTTGGTGCATCGCCATCTTGAGGCAGCAGAAAGCGATTGCACAATTGACCAACACAAACCTGGTCTGAAGTCATCGGTGCAGTATTGCATTGTTATTTTTTGTGCGCATTATCAAGATAGTAAGCTAACATGCGCCTACATAGGCGGGTGGACGCAGCAGCGCAGCAACATGCAAAATATTACAAAAAAAAAGATTACAATGTGAAAGATTATTATTGTACACATCAAGATATTTTCTTGATGTGCACAATAATAATCCTATTCCTGCTGGAATCCTGCCGTTGCCGAGGATGGTCTGCTCGCGTGCTTTCACTTCGCGCACGAGCAGATCCGTTTCCTCTGCAGAGAAGCGTTCTTTCCTGGCAAATGTGCCTTTATAACAGGTAGGAGCAGCAACCCCCCACCCCCCCAAAAAAGCAACCCCCTGTTACTGTATTAAAGATATTTAATACAGTGACAAACTGCTCTCTGCTTCCCTACCATGTACCAAGCTACAGTATACTGCTACAGTGAGATGTTTTTGAAAAGGTCAGCTGAAAGCAAAACAAACAGAGTGTAGTTTTATCTTGTGACTATAAGGTGGCGCCAATAAATTACCGTATGCAGTGTACCTACTGTCTCGTGCATTTTCCTATGCTCCATGTTGATGCCTCTGCAACATTTCTGTCTGTTTTTCTGTGTGTTTCTACATTTCTGTGTGTTTCCAGAAACATGTTTCCGCCATTTGCTGCACCAGAGATGCACCCGGGCAGCAACTTTGTTGATGAGATACCAATGTAGGTCAATCTGCTTAATATTAGGTTCTATATAACAAATATCAGAATAAGGTTTTACCAATTTTGCATTTGTTTGTTTGTGTGTGTGTGCACTTGACTTCTAGGGGCGAAACCTCCTTCCCTATGGAAATCGAAGATTTGATAAAGAACCTATAGGATAAGAGGATAGGAGGAACGTTGCTTTACCGACACCCTCGATACGATAATACTACTTTTATCAACAAGGTGCCATAACATCACTTCCATTTTTTGAACTGAAATCAGGAGAATATAAGGAAACCCTTCTGTGAACAATAGGTTGTATCAAACTGAGATTGAAAGCATTTATTCTGGTCAAACCTTTCTTCAACCATCTGTGCCTTCCACCATTTTCCTCTAATGGCAAGATTCAGACAGACATTAGAATTTAAGTGATTATAGAAATTGTATGAATCTTACTTCTAGCATGTTTAGTCCTGCTCTTCTATCTTTTATTGGCATGTTACCGTTGATTACTTTCACGTAAGATTATTTAACTTTTCATGTCAGTATGTTGTAGCCTATAATGCATCTTGGGCTTATACTATGAATGATCCAGAAAACCAGTAAGATGCGTATGATATGAGGCCATACAGTACATTTCACAGTTTGTTTACACTTATTCCTCAGAAAAATGTATTGGAAATTATTTGTTTTCTATTTTTTCCCCCAAAATATTGTGTTTATAGATTTTGAAATTTGTTATTTCCATGCCTTGTATTCTGTGTTCATAATCCCATTGTATATTTTTAAATTCCATGTCTATTTCCATGTTTTGAGAAGTGTATTCCCCTTTGAGGTCATATCCAGTCAGAGTATATTTAATCCATCCTTTATCTTTAGTTACTTCAATAATATTTCTTTATACAATATTGTGAGTTCCACAAGGGGATGTCAGTGTTCATCTATTTAAGGGCAAGTTTAAAATGTACAGTGACTTTGAAGACATTGATAAAGGGCCAAAAGTATTTATGCCAAAGTAATTGGCTTATTAAGGAACAGTATATGGACATGAATGGAATACAGTAACTACTGCAAATCTTAAATTTATGAATCTTCATTTTACTCGGATTATATTAGCCTTCATTACCCATATATGCAACATTTTCAAGCCCATTTAGTATACACTTATTCTACTGCTAAAATAAATAAATTGGTACAAGCTTACTTTGCATGCTAATCAAGATTATTCATTAACAGAGTAAGTTGTGTCCAACAGTATGTATGTCTTTTATGTACCCTGACAAATAAAATGTAAAAATATAAAACATTATTTCGTTTCCTCTGGTGAATTTCCATTCAATAAGTCGTGCCATGCAGGGAGGTTTAAACAGGTCCAGGCTAACTACGGTACAGACAACATTTACAGCTCTAGTCTAAGAGATGTCAGCATCACAATGGCAGATATTAGAATTACGACTGGGTTGGCTCTCAGAAAAGTGTGCACTACTTTTACATTTTCCTGGTCATCTTCATTTTATTGTCGAAACTGAAAATCTGTCATCTCTTGAACAATTCAAAGGCTATGTATGCTTTTGAACAGTCAGTCTAGGAGAGACAAAAACAGACACATAAGAATTTTTGATTATTTTTTAAAATAAAAATAATAAATCAGTGGTAACCTGATTAGGAAGGTGTGATCTATAAGCATAACGGTTGTCTATTTTACCATGACATATCGCTGTATGATTGGCATGTACGCTACTGTATAAACTGCATATCATGCATAATCCATCGGCCAAATAGGAGACATGGCATGCTTGAATATTATATTTTTTCCCATTCAGTTTCAACAATCAAGGTAAATCTTAAAAAAAAAAAAAAAGAAAAGCGAAAACTTTACACTGTACAGCACAAAGCTTCTAAGGTCAACACAAGTCACTAAAATGGAAAGTCTATCAAAATACAGCCAGTTAAATTAAACTGTAAAAGCTCAGCTGGTCTGATTCATTATCTACTCTGCTAAATGGCAAAATACTAGATGTGTCAATGTCCTTGTCCCCTTCCCACCATCCCAAAATGACTCCCAGCAGCCCGTGCTGTTCCCTCATTAGAACAGAAGAAGATGGCTGCCATGTAAACAAGATGAGGAGGTAGGGTACATGAAGGAAGGATGGAGAGGAGGGGGATTAGGAAGCCAATGTTGAGCTTCGCGTTCAAGTTTCATTCACTCATTGTTTAGGTGAACATTTACCGCCCCGTACAAACAAGCTAGATTTCAGTCGCATTGAGTTGACCGCCCTAAAAGAGGGGTTTAAGGTTGTGACATTTGTGACCCATAAAGGGTGTGCTACCTCCCTATATTAAATAAAAAGGCACCAGGTGTTTGCCAACACCAATGAGAAGCCACCACACTATCAGGCAGTCTTTGAGTTCCAAGTGAGTTGAAATACCACCCCTAAGCTTCGTCACAAAACATGAATTAGCAGAACACTTGTTCAACCTTTTCTCTGGAAGACATGCAAAAATACTGGCAAACATACTTTCACACAACTGTACATCTATGAATAACTGCTGCTGTAAAAGACAAGTTTGTGTCTGGTTTCAATATTGGATTTAAATTAAACATAATTAATTATTACGTTTAATTATATTATACATTTTTTTTTAAGTTACTGTATATTAGGCATGCATTGCAATTTAACATTTGCAACTGGAAATAAATTCAAGATCAATGATTGAGCTAAATTGTGTTCGTTGTGTGTTTATTTTTATATAAATATGAGCATCTGTGTGCTCCCCCATATAAGACAGATAGTAAAATTTAAGGGGAAGTTTCAAAAACACTTGACTGGACTCCATGATCAGAGGTCAGATAGTAAAGGGAGAGCTTTTCATCTTAAAAAATATTGGATCTGTTGATTGTGAATGATACTTTTACTGCAGAAAAACCAACAAGCATTTCCCCTTGAATAAGCTTCTTGCATGATCAATAAAAAAACAAAGCATTGTACAAACAATGATTTTTGAAATGTTAAAGCCAGAAATAAAAACAGTCAAATAAAGCAGGAACACATATGCATACACCGGCATGCACACACTCGTTTTCTCTCTCTCTCTCTCTTTCACTCTCTCCCACACACACGCACACACACACACGCACGCGCGCGCACACACACACGACTAAAATATAATTTCAGTCAAATAAATCCTAAGTATAATACAAACTACAGAATTTACCCAAAGTTTTTGAAACAAAATATCTTAGAGGCAAGTCTTCTTCTATCCCTCCATCTTCGTCCTGCAGTCCAAGGGGTGCGTGAGGTGGGGGTTTCACGGGGGTGGAAAAGAAGGGGGAGGGTACAGGAGAGGTGTGGAGACATGGTCAGGGCATTGAGAGCCCCTTTTTCATGTCAACATTTCCAGGTCTGGATGTGGAGTGCGTAGGGGAGCTAATGCACAGGGAGGAGGTACGTGTGTCAGACAGTTGAGTGGGTTGTGGATGAAGTGGTGGGGGGTGGGTGGGGGAACGGAGGGTGTGAGGTGATGGGGGTGGGGGTGGGGGGGACAGAGGGTGTGAGGTGATGGGGTGATGGGGGGGGAACGGAGGGTGTGAGGTGATGGGGGGGGAACGGAGGGTGTGAGGTGATGGGGGGGGGGGGGGGGGGTGATGGAGGTCATAAAGCCAATGGCCGCCCCCAGGCTTATAGGGCCTGCGTCTTGAGCTCGATGGGCTCTCCCCTGTTGTCCTGTTGGCCCTCGGCCTCGGGGGGCCTGCTGCCCTTCAGAGTGGCCAGCCTCTCGGAGAGGCCGCGCATACGAGGGAAAAGCACAAAGTCGTAGATCAGAGCGCCCAGGGCGCCGCCAATCATGGGTCCCACCCAGTACACCTGTTGGCAGGGGAGCAGAAACAGAACATGTTGTGTTGGTGAGTTCATATACTGAGTTGTGCTTGCTAGCATGGTCAGTTACACATCAGCCAGTTGTTCCTCTTACCCAGTGGTTGATGAAATTCCTAACCATGACTGCGGGGGCAAAGGACCTGGCTGGGTTCATCCCTGCTCCAGTGTAGTACATCTAAGACAGAGAGGGTCGGAGAGGGTCACTCTTAACTCATTGCTCTTTACATGAACCTGGTGAGCAACCTCTGTTTGAAACTGATGCTTTGACCTATACCCATGTCCCATAAACCAATTATAGGAGGCCACTCACCCCAAGCAGGTGTCCCATAAGGACAGAGAATCCGATAGCAAGGGCGGCAGAGCCCAGGCGGCCGTTGCGCCTCTCGTCGGTCACAGCAAAGATGCAGACAACAAGCTGTAGCGTGAGGAAGACCTCAATGGTGGTGGCCATGCCCAGACTGATGCCGGGCTGGACCTGAACCACGGCAGAGGAGAAAACAGTCGGATGACAAATGATAAAAATGGCATGGGATGGGGATTATGAAATCATTTGTAACGTCAATAATTGCGTCGTTTAGCTTTTATCCAAAGCGACTCATTGTACTCATTGTAAGTCGCAAGATGTCTAACCTCTCCCCCAAGGGTAAGGGTTTGGCATCTTGCTTAAGGATGCTTACAGGCAGGCCAACTCCGGGGCTACCTGTAAACACCCAGACCACTAGACTATCCTGCCCGTTCTAATGACTGGATTGAAAACATGGATGCATATCATTATTTTTTAAGTTTGATTTCTGATTTCTAAAATAACATATACTGTAGACAATCTAGTGTTCTTGACTACATATATTTTGGGAAACCATGGGTCCTCCAACAGCTATTAATCATCAATACTAGCGAAAGTGCAGTAGCAATGAATCATGCACAACACTAACTATTTAGTATTGACAGGAGACAATGTAACACCTGCATATACGGTATATGAAACATGTAAAGTAGCGTCTTTTTTCTTTTATTACCAGAAAATAAAGACTTGTTTCTCGTTTAAAGGCTCTCGTTTCAGAGACATGTACCGGCATGTACTTACCGTATTGAGTGCCAGGTTGCCCCTCATGTTGTGGGGTGTGACCCCGTAGAGCACAGCCGCACCAGCTAGTGCTCCCAGGCACTGGGCAACGATGTAGAAGAAGGCCCGGAACATGGACATTTGGGAGCCAATCAGGTAGGCAAAGGTGACGGCCGGGTTGATGTGTCCCCCGCTGATGTGACCAATGGACTGGATGAAGGTGGCAGCCGCCAGCCCAAAGCAGAAGGCTACGTGGAGAACGTTATGAGGTCCCGTGGTCCAGCGCAAGGCTGCACCCAGCCCAAAGAACACAAAGAACATGGTGCCGTAGAACTCGGCAAACACCGCCCGCCAGAAGGACATGGACCGGAACTCCCACATGGTTGTGCCAAAGTCAAAATCAATGGAAGGATGGGAAAAAGCACCGAAAAATGTAAAGGAAGTAATGACTTTCCTTTAGTCACTAACTTGTTTGCTAAATAATTACAGCTGAGAATTTATGCTACAAAAAAATAGAAAAAAAACAAACAGAAACTGTCTCTCAAAGTATGACAGCACAGAAACAGTATATCATTTAACTCTCTCTAGACATTAGCAGGGTTTAATTGTTAGTTAAACTGCTGTGATGCTCTCTGAATGCGTTCTTTTCAGTCACAAAGAGCTCCTGGATGGAGTAGCTTGTCTCTGCGCATCTATGTGCCAACCCTGCTGATGGTTAGTAGAAGTACACAGACAAATGTTAAGCATGTCCCGCAGACATCCTGCCTCTATGCCAGAGTAAGGGGAAGCTCTTGGACCTTTTTATAATGCTGTAGGGCCACGGCGGCCCCACTAAGCCCAGGGGAGGGGCCAGTGCACAATACTAAAAATCAAAACAAAGTCCCCACCTCTCATCCTGACCTTTCTCTGTTTGTGGCCGAGATCCCCTTGAACCTGAACTATCTTATAAATATGGAGAGTTGACAAATTGTAATAGCCTGTGATAGTCCAGCAAGGATCATAAAAGAAAATGTACAAATTGCAGGAATGAACAATATGTTTATCTGAATCAAACTGAGGAAGCTATCATTGTATTTTCTTTCTGAAACCTCCATAGTTCTCCATAGTGTCTATTGGACGCTGCAATAGAGCAGTGCTCTGGCCTCTGCGACAGCTTGCTTTTAAGTGTTGCAAAGAAATTCAAAGAAAATATTTAACAATTTAATCCATAACAGCTGGCCAATGGCCATGAGACAGCCCACATGTAAACCCCAGCAAAATACAGACCATGTTTTGGGAAGGACAGGTTAAAGTGATCAAGCTAATCATTTCATTTTCTGCTCAGTTGTCAAAGCATTTCATTTCCTTTAGCAGCATTAGAGCATTATTGGCACTGTGACTGCACAGTCCACTCTATTTGGGACAATACTTTTGTTTTATCTGCATAATCAACAACCCACACTTGCTCTCATCAAATCTAAAACACTGATAAACACAATTCAAACAGTTTGGCCATTTCTCCACTCATGTTCTGGACGGGTACGGAGTGGGGGGGTTGTTCAGCAGAACTGATTAGGCTGAGCTTTACATTGTGTGGGCTGGATAGGTCGGGTGGCTGAGGCTAGATAAAGCGGTAGAAAATCCATGCTTGGAGAGGAAGAGAGGGACAGCAGGCCTGGCATTGAGCTTCTGCAGTGGACCATCACGCTGACCAGGGCAACCAGAGGGACCAGCAGCCGCCCTCTGAAAGGATTATGCTGCGCTCACCGCTTTTCTCCTTTCAGGCCACCGGAACAAAACGCTGGCGGCAACAGTTTCTGCTGCTTTCTATGATTCATTTGTCTTGTCGGCCCTGTCCGATTTATAAGAGTTCCCTTATCTAGGGGGGGCCTGAGAGTCATGTACATCCACTGGAGTGCTCCCAGTTTACTCTGGATTAGGATCAACAGCACACAGGGACCAAACCAGGCTATGTCTATAAGAATCAAATGATGAATTTAATTGTGAAAGTTGTATGGGAGAAATATAACTTTCTAATTTTGCATTATACATCCTCATACATCGCTTCACTTGGTCATAATTTTAATCCGCATTGGACATGTCAAAATGGATGCTGGATGTTTACTGCAAATACAGCACCCATCACCCAACTACATTGAGGTAAAGCAGAGTAGAAACTGACAGCTTACTAGCTGGCCAGTTGGACCTCTATTGTGCCGAGTGTTATGTCCCACTTACCACTGCCCCATTAGTGGTAAGCCACCTTTTGTGGGCGCGAGTCCATTTAGCAGGGTGTTTAAAAGATGCTTGCATGGGGGTTTTCTTGTCCCCTTCGTCCAGACTGCTGATACATGCAAAACCTGCTTACACTCCCTAAACTTCTCACACTGCAATAGAGGCTTTGGCCTGCAACCACTGCACAGAACAGTGGTATCCGTACATTTACATTGTAGCAGCCAGAGTTAGGGAAATTGTGCCAACTTTAGAGCAGGGTAATAAATTGTTTTTGTAAACATTAAATATTGTTTCTATTTTTCATATCAGGTTTAACTTGATTTGAATTAATTTACAGAAAGGTAATAAGCACTACATTAATACAAAACTGAGGAAGGAGGGAAACAATGCAGTAGTTAACAAAATGGATATGTGGTACCAAAGGTATGTCCCAACTCCCAAGTGCCCTCTTGGACATTTGGTTCACTTAAATGAAATATATGAAGCATTTAATCTTTCCCTTGTCAAATGAGACAGACAACCACTCAATGACTGTGTGGATCGAGGCCTGGATCATAGTAATAATCATTAATAACATAGCAAATGTTAAGTCCGCACACTTTCAACAGTGTTTGTGCCCAACTACAGCATAACCTGGCCGCAGACGTTTTCTGCTTCTGTTGGCAACTCTCTCGACACCCACCACAAGAACACCAGCATATGGTAGCCTGCAATGTGCATACAATTGCTCCAAAAGGTATTTTGTCCCAGATGCCCCACATTAGAAGACTTGGTGTATAAAATATAATGTACAGTAGAATAACCATCTCATGCTGTAGACCTACATTGAGTGAAATATTTTTTCTGAACGGGCAATATTAATCTTAGCTAATGTGTGCATGCTAGCTATTCTTGTTATTTTGAAAAGGACCGTTTTTTCTCCTTCCTCCATTGCAACGGTTTTGGAAGCGCACATGCCCATCCAGCTCTGAGAGTGTCAAGCAAGCAGAACATGCATTTTTTTTGCTATATTTTCTAATCTTAAAAAAAAGTTTCATTGGAATGAATTTCTCTCATCATATACACAATTTATTATTTCAATGCACATGTCCAGTCCTGTAACTGATCCACAACACTGAATTGTAGTTATTCTAACATAGGATGTGCGTCACCATATTTATTAGTTGCTAAATAGCCCATTTGTCTGGTCAGTGTGACGTCATATGCGGCAGTGGCTTGACAACTTATTGAAAAGAAACAGCTGTGAAAACCTAGCAAGTGAAGCGCAACAACTTTTCGGCTTTTTCAGTTGTTTCGCTTACAACCGCTATCCGCTAAAAGGAAATGTCAAACACTGATTTGGACAGCCGTTTGTTTTCAGTCTCATCACGCAACATCACTTCCAGTTGTTCACCGAACGGAATTGTAGGTAAGAACTAGTTCAGTAGATCACCAGCAGAGCGGTCACAAAGGAAAACTTCACATCATGTGCATCAGCTAAAACATTTTTTATACAATGGTTAGTAAACCATAATTAGTTAAGAGAGTTTGTGTCACCCAATTAATAACTCACTGTCAGTTGCCTCCAGAAAATGAGGATTGAGTAAATAATGCATGAAAAAAATAACTGAAATGGCCTTTAACTGTTTATTAGAAATGTCAAAATTTTGCAAACAAGTTTGCGTTACACGGTCAGTGTACCTGCGGTACAAATACATATATGTCCTGTATAGAATTTTGGGACTGCCTGATAGGCTATGTAGAACTTCACGCAGTAAGCCTAGGGAAGAGAGGGGTTTTCATATTTGGACAATACACACTACACATAAGAGTCAGCAAGATGTTTGCTTTGGAATAGATTCTGTAGGCATAACAAATATGCCTTTGCAGAAAGGAAACTGCAGTTTAGTGTGCCTTGACTGAAACCAGATATGACATATATAGGCATATTTGTTTCTTTCAAATGACTTTTACTGTAAGTAAATTAGAATTTTTTTACAGATGACTTACATTGGAAAACTTATCACCCTGATGTATAAATTAACAAACAAAAGAGAAGTGCAATTTACAATACAAACATTTAAAAGGGAATTATTTTGTTTAAAAAAAAAAAAAAAAATCTACAGTTTCGAAAATAGGCATTTTGAATCTGGTTGTTTTCTTAATTAGATATTACAATGGTCGATACATAACCTGACATCGCAAAATAACCAAGTGTAGGTCTAAGACATAATCACATCCCATTACAGTCATTTAGGTCAATGAACATTTTCATTTAAAACAGAATTGTCCATGCAGAATAGAACAGCAAAGCACAGCACTGTATATAATGAAGGATCTCTGTGCCGACATGTGTCCGACAGTCCCTCCCTTTCTGAGGGTTCAGGCTTTAAAACAGCACCGTCTCTGCTTTTCTACTAATGATGTGGCGATCACAATAAATTACTCAAGGTCCGGCATCTCTGTGGGTAAGAAAAATGAAGTAATTTAAATTAAGAAAACAACCAAACACTGAATGATTTTTTTTTTAAATAGATATCTCTCAATCACAATAATTAAATCACAAATTTTTTACGTGAATGTATAATTAACTAAATTGTGGTTCAAAATTACAAACAGCACTTACTGTCATCATCGCTGTCTGCCGACTCATGCTATTGTGTAAAAAACAAAAGAAGAAAAAAGAACTAAATAACAAAACATGTCCACATTCTCTTTATTTTTGCTTGCCACCTATTGTTATTGTAGAGTTTTTTTTTTTTTTAATCATCATTATTCCGCCACATTTTCTGGTTTGGTATGTTCCGCACAGTCAGTTTGCCCGGAATTTGGCAGATTGACAAACATTGATCCTATTATGGCAAATCTCAAATTTCATTATATTTCAACCAAATCTCTAGCACCACCAACAGGTCAAAGTTGCATTTTTCAAAAGGTCATAGCCTCTCTCTTTCCAACTTCAACCTACAGACATGTTCTTGGTGGCATCCTTTTCTCATGCTCTACGACTATTGACTTTTTCTCCATTTAGATTTTTCAGAAAAAAACGACTTGACACATTTTTTCAAATTGGACAAATGGCTTAGGGGACCATTTGTCCAATTTGAATCAAACCAACGCTATTATAGACTGCAATAATAAGAATGTTTAAAGAATTCTGAAATTCAAAACATAACTGCCAAAATAGTCATGCAATAAAACGCCTTCCTGAGAGTCTCTAGCACATTTTGATTTACAGGCACTCTGCTTTTGTCTGTCTGGAATTCGACATACATACACATCCGTATTCCGTGAAGACCCGCCCCTACTCTGCCTCTGATTGGCTCTCTGAGACTGACATGTTTTGTGTAAGCCTATCTAACCAACCATCTGACCAAAACCGTAACCAAACATCGAACAATAGCCAATCAGAGGCAGAGTAAGGGCGGGTCTTCGGGGGATGCAGGTAACCATCCCTTGCTGCCGGTCTGCTGCTACCGTGTCAAAACAACGACAACAGACATCCACATATAGGGAACTGAGATGGTTGCCAAGTTGCTCTTTGTTGTGTTAGCCATGGCGAATTAAGGCCAAAGTATACTAACAAACGCGTGGCGAGCGCTTGGGCCCTTAAAATAATTATACTTTCTCCTCTTGCGAATGCATATTAGCGCACAAACGGCTATTTCTGTATGCAGACCATATGACTGTGCTTTGGAATTAGCGATCTTTATAACTACGTCTTCTATGTTATGGCTACAGAGGGTAGCCGTCTATGTATTGTACTGGCTACTGTTTACTATGTATGTGGCTGTATGTCTGTATGCTAATAAGGCTGTGGGTTGCCCGGCTGAGGATTGGGTGATT
>JAOEHI010000806.1:2118-13327 GCA_025447815.1 Percopsis transmontana
AGACAAATGACATTAGCATGCTGGTTCTATTTATTTCTTTCGGCTGTCTGACTTTCATTCTTTCTAAATCTCTCTCTCTCTCTCTCTCTCTCTCTGTCTCTCTCTCTCTGTCTCTCTTCCAAGGTCAGGATTTCCTCTTTCCCTCTCCAGTCATGTGACTGCAGACATGGGTGTGGTCTCCTGCATTCTCTTTCTGGGTCTGGCATGCTGTCTCTCACACACAGGAAGAGGGAGGAAGATGTGGACTGAACAGTGTATAGGAAAGACTGAATGAGGGACGGAAGTGGCAACAAAATATGGACAAAGGGAATGAGTGAGCGAAGTGGGGAAAAAAGGGACAGAGCTGTGTGTGTGTGTGGCCTGCTAGGCCCTTTGGTAAATCACAGCAATTGCATGCTTGTCTAGACACACCACAAACCAGGCTTTGATATGCAGTGCATTTGAAGATCCGTGCCACTGTTTATCTCTGGAGTTGTCATGTTTGGAAGGGATTATACAGAGAGAGAGAGAGAGAGTGTGTGTGTGTGTGTGTGTGTGTGTGTGTGTGTGTGTGTGTGTGGGGCGGGGCAATTGTAAACCTGATTGATCTGTTGCTAGGTGCAGCAAGACGAGTATTTTTCTATTGAGGGTGTGGCGAACATTAAGTTTCCTTGGTTTGTGTGTGTGTGTGTGCGCGCATGGAGCAGGGCGACGCAGTCTGCTTTAGTATGCAGGGCAGGTGTGTCTGCAGAGGCGAGGAGGTGGCGAGAGAGTGTGTGAGAAGCGGGGCGAGAGGAGGAGAAAGCTAAAGACGGGGAGATAAGAAAAGGCGTCGTGTGGAGGACAAGAAGGGGCATTTTTAAAACTGTTTGTCGATGACAGACATTTATCTTTTGCTTTCCCTCCCTTTTTAAATGACGCTCCCTTGGATTTTGCGTCCGGAATTCCCCTTGTGGTTTTAAACCAGCGTTACAAAAATGTTGTTTTGGTTTGAAACTGCTTTCTCTCTACCCCCTACCCCTGCATCTGGCCACACTTTGGTGGACAGTGGAGGCAGAGATATTGGGGATCTTGGGACAATATAATGCAATAGAGGACTGTACCAGACTCTCGTGTACAATGTACTACCCCCCCCCCCTTTCCCCCCCACTGTTCTCAATCAGAATTTGTTTTTCTTTTTTGTTGCCTCCATTTAATCTGCAATTTCCACACCCCTGCATAATGCCCTGTCTGCTGATGGATGGTGTGGGTGTGAGAGAGACGGAGAGCTAGGGACACACAAACACGCCACAGCTCTCGGATAAATATCCTCTTGGTCTATCACTATTAAATGGTTACAGAGAGAATGGAAAGGTGGGGATTGAGGGATAGAGTGAAAGAGGGCCAGAGATAAACAGAGCCAGTGGACGGGCACCTTTTTAAGGGGAGGGGGGCGCGCGGGGTGACAGGACTGATGGGTTTGACAAAAGCGGACCATTTCTCCATTCATCTTCAGCTCCATTCATCTTTACCTCCGTCCATCCATTCTATTCTTCTGTCTTGTCCCGCTAACCAGGACCAAGCAGATGTCATCTGTTTCTCCCTCCAGATTGGCCTCTCTTCAAACTCTCTTCTCTTACGCAGAGTATTATATAAGCTTATGAGTAGCCACAGCAGTCCCACTCGGACCTTTTTATGATTAACTCAGCTAAGAAATTAATAGTGACTGCTATTCTACGCGTCGGAGATGCGATGTGTCAACATTTTCTGTGTCATGTTGCAGCCCAACTGCCACCCTGGCACAGCCTCTGTCACGGTGGCTGGTCTCAGCTGACTTTCAGATGCACCAGTTGCTCTTACGTTTCTCTGTAGTAACGTGACAGTTGTCAACTTGTGTTTGTGTTCTGAGCCACAGTGTTGCGAGGGGTACAACATTATTCATCAGCAAAACATTGGGCAAATTGTTCTGCTGTGGCTGCTGTGTTGTCCGTAAATGGGAACATGTTGGGTTACCTGTGCCTGTGTAACCTCCTATATTGAGTGCTGCCAGCGACAGATGGGCTTTAATAAATGGAGAATAGAAGTGGATGGTGTTATTACTACTTCCTGTTTTCCAGCTGTGTCTGGATCCATACTGAAGCGGAAGTGGCTAAAGATGCCTAAATACAAATCTTGGCTCTGGAGTTTTAAATTTTTTTGCAATACCAAGTTACAAATGCAAGTCTTGCTGAGCATCTGCACTACCCTTTATCTCCATAATTTTGGAATGTGAGCTTCCACTGTGTTGAGGAAAGAAAATCTAATGGATGGCCCGATCCAGAGCCCGATCTATTTCCGTGTTTGTCCAATTTACGTCAGTTGATTGTAACGTTCCATCACACGCTACAGTAGGCCTGGGTAGCATGGCTTGAAACTGCAAACTATCGAGATGTCAGCCGTGTGGAAATTCTTTAAATTGGAAATTCAAAGTAGCCCAACAGCTACCTGCAAGGCAAAGCTTACTAAGACGAAGAAAGCGCCGATGCAGCTTTTGTTGGTGAGTGCCTTGAAAAGATGAGAGAAATTTAGTTGACAGCGATAAGGCAGGAAAATAACAGAAAATAATTGAATTTATCTCTTTGGATGACCAGCCAATTTCGGTGGGAAGAACGTAGGCTTTTGCCGGCTTAGAGTCCCACGGTATGTCCTACCCTCCTGACACTACATTTCAGACACAGCTATACTAGGACTTTATATCAAGGTTTGCGACCACCTATGAGTTTGTAGAAGCTGTGGAAGCTTTAACAATGTGACACAGAAGAAGCGTTGAACGTTCCACAAACCTTTTGACGAAACTTGTAGAAAAAGACCACGATGAAAACATAATATAATAAACCACCACACACATCCTTCTTGATTGCCTCGACACTTTGCGACTGCTACTCGCACTCTAAACAGGAAGTAGTGTATCTGAGTTTTTACTTCAAAATAAAGGTTCAGATCATTTAATAATATTCCAGCAGTACATTAACATGCTTGGGAATGCAGAATTTTACTAAATAGCATAGAAATAAAGCAGTGTGTCATGATAAACAAGGTAGTATTTCACAAATTTTGATTATTCATAACTAGAGGATGCAGCACGACAAGACAGTTAACAAAGAGGAAAACTGGTAGAAAAACTGTCTTAATCTCCTAATACACTTGTGCTGGCACGGCGCGACACGGCGCTGGTATAATGCAAATACATTATGTCATTGATTCGGAAGAGCCAAGCCATTGATTTGCTGTTTTCAACCTAATGTTTGTTACAATGCATGCAAGCAGGCAGACGGGTCTGCTCAGTGTGACTGGTATATTCATACCCCCATACTGCCCTGACCTGCTGTGATGCCAGTCTGGGGCAGTTCTGGCATGCTGGTAGGTTGGTGTATTTTGGGCTTTGTGGGTTCAGCATTCTTATGGCCTGGAGGTTAGATCTGTCCCTAAACCTGTTTGTGAAGGACCGGATGTTCTAGTACAAGACTGTAGCACAGAGAACAGTTTGTCACTAGGACTGTTCACATCTGAGAGATTTTTTTTTTCTGGGCCTTCATGTGTCAAGAAGTAACAGGGAGAATGGGAGGGGGCCGAGCACACAGCCCTGGGGTGCACCAGTGCTTGGTGTCAGTGCACAGGAAGTGTTGGTGCCCTTTCTCACCACCTGGGGTGACCCACGTCTCTAAAGACACAATGGTGTTGAATGCTGAATTATGTTGTGACATACTTGTTCACCCATTTCTTGTCATGATATAAAATGACTTTATTATGAATCTTTAACACTTTATTTGATATCTGAACTCAATTTACACCAGTTTATTAGGTGTTTAATGTTTAAGAGAGCCTTATTCTCTGCTTTTAAATTACTTTGCCAATAGGGAATGTAAGCTACCGCTTATTGGTGTCCAACTTTGACTGGTTGCCCAGTATCAGTAAATATTTCCACCATTCACCACCAGTCTAATGTACTGTAGATCTACTTCTTTAAATGTAGTATGAAGGCCTGAGTTCAAACCCCTGCACTGTCAAAGTTCCCTTAAGCAGTGCAGCTGCAGACCAGTGCTGGGTGTACACTTGTGTGTGCATATTGTATGCGCAAATATATGGTACTGTTTATCAGTTATGCAGGCGCACACACATATGGCAATACTGCCAGTGGCAGTCGCATAATTTCATCTAGTCAATAACAAGATGAGGCTGACAATGGACATGCAGTGGATCCAACCCGCCCAAACCCACACATATCTACTGTACATGCACGCGCACACACAAACATACACGCATTCACATTTTTCAGGTTTTAACGCTTTGCCATCTTATAGCCACCCATATTGGTTTTATTTTGTTTCACGCTAAATAAATGTACCGAAATGATTGATTGTTTGGAACTTGAAGAGACCTTATAGCGTGTAATACTATTACACTGTCTCCTGTTCCATCCTAATAAAATCGGAATAATGTTACGCTGTATTGAGCGCTGTAGGTTTTCTGGATGAAATTAAAGTGCAAGTTGACCAGAGAAAGATGGGGGGGGGGGGTGGTAGAGAGAGATTCAACAAGCAGTAGGAAGAGAGAGGGCAAACTATATGGAGCTAGACAGGCAGATCAGTAGCACGCCACGTTCCCAGCGGGGGAGGACATATTCCCTCGCAGCCTCGGCAACAAGACGAGCGGAATGCGGGAGGGAGAGAGAGACTTGAGGGAGGGAGGGAGAGAGAGAGAGAGAAAGATTTAAGGAGAGAGAGAGAGCGTGAAAACGTCAGCAGTCTGCTCATATAGCATCCTTCCCTCCCTCTTGTCTGTTCATATGGCTGGTTTATTTCCCTCCCTCCCACTCTGGTTTTCTCCCTAATTTCATTCCCTCCTCTGCCCTGTCGTTCTTCCTGTGTGATCAGTTAATTGACCGGAAACAGTTAATCTCTCATGTGGTCGGTGAGCGCAAAAAGTGTGAAAGCTCTCGCGCTCTCTCTCTCAGGATTACCTGAGTCTGTTTTGTTTCTGAAATTTTTCAGTGGCTCTCGCTCTGTCGTTCTTTCTCCCCTCGTACTCGTCTCAAAATAGATACCTAGTGTTAATTGCAGTGTATGTGGTGTGCTAAGTTACAGCACGCCAGTGCTTGCGAGGGTGTTTTTTTGCGCACATGCGTATGTCTTTGCCTGTGTTAATCGTAGTTAATAACACTCGTTGCTTGTCAAAGCGTAACCGCTATACACACACTGTCGCGCTGCAAGCTGGAGGAAAGTGTGTGTGTGTGTCTCTTTCAGGTGCGACGTTAAGCTCAGTAAGTACGATGCACACCTTTGGACTGAAGGAAGGGTGCGGTTGTGTAATGTAAAAAAAATTTGACTGTGGGTGGGTATACTTTACAAGTCTTTACAAAAGCCTCGGTCTTGAAAATATGCATAACTTCTTAATGACAATTGGGGGAACTGAACAGGAACGTTTTTTGTGTCTCCATCATCTGTAAATAAATCAAGCCTTCCCAGTTCATTTTGAAATCAAAATAATGCCAAAAATGGCACCGCACACTCGCCTACATTCAATTATTGTGAAACCTCTCTGCTCTGGAGACTTATTTTAAACATTTACCGTATAAGTGCCCTCTAGTTTAATCACTCACTGTCTGCTTCATTGGTTCTCCTCCCTTCCTGTCTCTCTCTAAACCTCTGAAGTGCAAAATTAAGTGTGTCAATGGATCTCCACCTAACCAAGCCCCCAGGAGCAGGGAGTGAGACTTGCTTCCTGGCTGGTATGGTGGCCAACGCTGGTACTACAGCCAAATGCTGCTATGCTCAAAAAGTCAATTTCCCATTGATGGCCGTTAGAAAACATGCACCCCTAAAACGATAATAAACATTTCTTAAACATGACAAATGTTAAAAAATTATTCTGACGGAGGTCTGGCGGAAGTTAGGAGAAGCATTTGTTGTATACCATTGTATGCGCTGGCTGAGCAGGTTTCATTGAAATGAATGGCCGCCATTTTTGGATGCCTTATCCAATTCTTATAACCATGCATATAACCAGCAACACTATATAAATGTAATGCTAGCTGGCTAGCCTTTACTAACCATGTCACTAATCTGTTTCCTGTTGGTGTAATGGTAAGCAACGTTAAATATTTCTCAGTTAGGGATTTACCCTACAGCTTTTCATCCTTAATTTATCCTTCCCCCTTTCTCCTCCTCTGAGGTTTGCTAATCATAGCAGCTCTCATTAACACGTTCCATTTCAATAGCATGGGGTCACCCATTTGTGGTATCATGATACAATAATTAATACAGAGGCACGGGAGGGACATTATATTAGTTTTTGGGAGTTCTGCGGTTTGTTTGCTTTATCAAAAATGAATTGATAAATAAGGGGGCTTGCTTCTTTCTGCACATGGGTAAACAAGAAACATGGCTGCTGTACAAATCCGCAGTCATTTTTATTAGAGATGCTGTATCAGAGAGGGTGAGGCCGTTACAGTGACTCATTACACATCACATTAAGAAACACAAGGCAGTCTGGCCTGGAAGTGACACTGCTCTTGCGGCCTGTGTATTGAGCTCGGACTAGCTCAACAGAAACCGCGAAGCCAGCAATAATATGGAAAGAATATAAAGGGTAGTGGAAAATATGATTGCTCTCTTCAGAACCCTTTTTCATGTGTTTGTTAGAGCTAAACTATGAGAGGCAGACCTTTTTAAAAAGCCTAGTGTATATTACATTGCCAGTAACGCAGGCTACTAACTGTACCGGTCTCATGACAGGGACCCATTCAGCCCCCAGGCTTTAGCTGACATTTCCAACAGTCAACAGAATCAGAATCAACACTGGCCATGCTCGTGGCATTCTCTGCTCACATACACAGAATACCACTCTGACACTGAGTTTAACGCACAGACACGCAATAAAAGTGTGCGCGTGTAACAGGGGTGTTCCACTTCCGTGCCATCTCCATGACACGCTTAATAGTGTAAAATGGAGGTCAGCCTTTGATGTGGTGGAATGTGACACTCTAGCTAAACACACACGCACGCTCTCGCAGACACGCGCACGCAGTGGAATTCTATCTCATATTGGCATATCGTCAGCTTTTTGATTTCACTAAGCTCCAACGTGCAGCGGCGACCATAACACCCAAATACAATACCCTGTTAATTATGGCGCCATGCAAGCCAGATAAGGTTGTCAACCATTGGCACTTCCCCAGGGCGTGTCTTCATCCTTAACTGAAAGAGAAATGGTGATTTCAGTGTGAAAAGCAAGGGGGGCCCTATCGTCATCTAAGCCGTTTATGCTAGGTGATGGCAGCTCAACCATTGTGCCAAACCATGGCTGGCTCTCTTCCAGTGAAATATTTGCCAGTCATTGGGCATGTCATCAAGAGATATAAAATTCCTACCTTTTTATATATAAAAAAAAAACGAATTCAAGGTTATAATCTCATTCCCGTTAATGTTATTATCTTGGTCCGTTCTCAGTGTTTACTAACTAAAGATAATTGTATACCAAAGCCATGAAAAGTGTATTGTAATTAGTGTTTTTTTTGTGACACATTTTGACACTTTAAGTAACTATTCTTTTTCTATCTCATAAGGTTATTAAAGTCGGGATACATTGGCACTACCCGAAGTGGGCATTGTAATAATGTAATATATAAATCACATTTTACAAGTTTAAACGTACATAATATATACATTATCTATGTTTAACACCATCCCTGGTGCAAAACAGAGATGAGGGATGTACAGTATATAGACGAGACCTTTTGTTTCCAGGAATTTATTTAATTTAGTCAAAATCACTTTTATACTGCTAGTATGTGTACTATAAGGAAAAACATACAGTATGTTTCAAGATAGAAAAACGTGAATACCAATAAAAATATACATAAGCTTAGCTATTGGTCTTCCAAATATGAATGATGGCTAAGTATCTTGAGACCAGTGTAGGCAGTTTGGGTGTATAGTGAAGACTTTCCTTCTGCACATTCATATAGTCAGCACTATTACTGATCTTGATGCGGGCATAATAATTATTAAACAATAAATCAATGCTTCAAGCTATACTAAAATTATCTCCTTATGCTCAGTCTCGTGCTCTGTGCCTCAAGACATGTCACATCCCATTTCATGGCTGTGTCTCATGACTTCTTTTTCCATCCGAACAAGCAGAGTTACTAAAACAGGCTGTCTTCTTCTTTCTGTTTCCTCTGCAGTGTTGGTAGCCGTGAAGAGGAGGTCCGTAGATCATGTTTACATCCTTGTCCCTGTGGTAACTGGCCAAACATGCACTTCCGGAGCAGGAGCTAACGTCAGATGTTCATCTCCGACACCTACCCCCTCTAAGAACACTACAGTCCCCACAAATCCTGTGTACCCGCAACAGGGCCTGTTCACACTACACCCTTCCTACATTTGAAGCCCAGTGGATCGGATATACGGGATCTTTTGAAGACTTTGCACTACCAAGGAAAACGGCACTGAGTTAAGGGAGACCAAAATGGCCAACAACACTGAAGACCACCCTCCGGGGAATTCAGTTGCCGAGGGCAACCACGAGGGGGATTTTGGCATGACCACGATGGACCTGAGGAACCTGATGGAGCTCAGGAGTGGGGAGGCCGTGGCCAAGATCGCCGACCTGTATGGGGACGTGCAGGGCATCTGCCGTCGCCTCAAAACGTCTCCTATAGAAGGTGAGACATGTCCATGCACACGCACTCACACGCACACACACGCACTCACGTGTCACCACCGCTGTGTTCCTTTGCGACGTCATCTCTCACAGGCGGTCACTTCCGGTGTTTACCACAGAATGACATTCTATTGGCGGTGGTAGCTGACGGGGGGGGATTGTGTACATTTAATGAAGTTGAAGGCATCAATCTGGTGCACTTGGAGAGCAACATTAACAGGCTAGATCTATGCTCAGTATTCTCAAAGTTAATACCAATCTCATAAATGCCTGTGCCAACCCCAACCCCATTTCAGTTAAGTATTAAGTCTGCTGTAACTGTATTACAGCATAGCCTCCTTCTTTTCAGAATATTGTACGCTACAGCAGGTTTAGCATACGTGTTGG
Organism: Percopsis transmontana; assembly: GCA_025447815.1. NCBI lineage: Eukaryota > Metazoa > Chordata > Actinopteri > Percopsiformes > Percopsidae > Percopsis > Percopsis transmontana. Next base: position 11,167 of record JAOEHI010000806.1, read on the forward strand.
CGGGTGATAGTCAAAATTACGTTTTGCTGATATGAGATGATCCTTTTTATTTCTTTCAATAAAAAATGAGGACTGGAGTTTTTTAGTTTTTTTTTTAGTTTTCTTTTTATTTCAAGGTTGCATGAGCTCCTGGGAAATAAGTTTTAAGAGTCTGACAAGTCTCTCTTTAGCCCCATTGTGTCCAACAAGATTTACATATAAATCCTGGTGACAGGAAAGCTTGCATAGTAAAAGCTGTCGAACACTTGAGGTACAGATCACACACAAGTCATATACAAACAGTTAATTTTCTAGCTTTGAATTAAGCCTTCATTGGAGCTTTTCTACCGCATTGGTCTATCTTGACTGTATGTGTGCCTGTGGAAAGATAGGGTTTTTATTAATGCCCAGATAAATATTTACAGTGAGAGACGTACATAAATGAAAGACTGCCCAGTACAAACAGTCTTCTGCGTTTGTCCATTAACCATGAAGCAGTTGGCGGTTGTGCACCTTGCTCAAGGACACATCCACAACAATGGTTACAGTTCATTCATCTTAACCAATGTGTCCAACCATTTTGAGCAAGGAATCTGATTGGAAGTGGCATCTATTTTGGTCAAAAACACACCTCTCAAACCTCTGGGCTACAATTGCCCCATTGTGTACAATATCCCCATTATAGTATTAACTACTGTAAAATAAGTGTATGCCTGCATCTAGGCATCTATGGCTCCCTTTAGGGGCCTGCATGATTAACACAGGTGCGGCTTTGACACTATTTATTTAGCATATTTGTTAAACCACTGGGATAACAAACATCTGTTAACTGCCTTGGGACAGACATCCTCGCATGCACAGACTTGTATACACACAGAACCACACAAACAAATTGTAACTGTCACACTCACAGATGTGTGGAGAAACGTATACTGTACACCCATGGTGAGATACAGAAGTAGGCTCTATTTAAAACACACACGGTGCTATTTCATACTGAGCTCTATAGGCTACGATACCAGGAATAACTTTGTGAAGTTGGACTGGTTTGAGAAAATGAGATGTACCCATCTTCGTTGTATATATTCCCCCTCATCCACTCACTGTGTGTCCTTTCCTTCACTGTTTCTTTCTCTCGTCCCTAGCCACAGCATGTAGTCCATTTCAGGATTGAAATTAGTTCCACTCCGTTCCCCTAATGACTCCATAGATCACTGCTCTATTCCATTTAGTAATCAAGGGACAGCTGTAGCTGCGTCCAGCACACAAGAATTAGTCATTTTAAGAAGGAAAAGAATTAAATTTTCACCATGCGAGTGGGTGGTAGGGTGAAAACAAGCTCTGAAAGCAATCTCTTTTTGTTAGTGCCCTGCATCTCATGTCCCTTTTTGTGCAAATAGATGTTTGACGGGTATTTTCAGGTAGATGGTTAATTTATTGTAGTGGTGCTTAATGTTGAAATGGCAACAAGTAAAAGCATAAGCAAAAGTCTATATAATGAAATGCCAGCCAGTAGTATGTAGTATTTGTAATTAATTAATATTAGACAAGAGAATACATGACTATTGTGCCATTGTCCAAGCTTTAAAGAGTAAATGCATAGAAAATAACACAATAACACACACTTGCCTACAGACTATGAACAACGGCTGTGTCATACAGCAGAAGGCTCTGTGTTCCAGCTGCCCTAGCTCCGCATTGTCATTTGGCTTGTATCTCACACGGCTTCGAGTTTCCTGATGAATCGGTGACTGCTGACTGCCATTCTGCCTGGTGCTCCACCCTTCTCTCTGGGAGGACAAACATTGATTGTCCCGCGCTTTGTTTTCCTAAATCAAATGTGTTCTTTTCCACGCTCGTGCCTGGCAGGCTAGCTGTGCCTGGAATGAGGGTGTGTGTGTGTGTGTGTGTGCGAGTGTGCGTGTGCATGTGAAAATACTTACACACTTGTTTTTGATCACCACGTCATAAACCTTTGGGATGTTGTCTTTGTAGCAGCTGTCAACAGAAAGCACACAGACTCATGTGACAAATAAGTTTATCTTTTTCTTTGGGGTATTTTATTTGAGCACTCTAAATGTGGCCCATGACAAAAATAGAAAAAAAAGATGCGCCATTTGACTGCAAATATAGTAGCTATCAAAATTTGTTGTGACGCTAAAACGCTAAGAGGTATGATTAA